>JAKLNC010000143.1:0-77063 GCA_022813145.1 Barbatosphaeria neglecta | reverse complement strand
GATTTTTGGAGCCGCCGCCGGGCCAAAGCATTACTTTCACGTTGTCCTTTGCCGGGGTGCTGCACCGCATCAACATCCTGCTGCTCTTTCCTCCCGGGTTTTTTTTTTCTTTCCCCCCCCCCCCCCCCCGCCCTCGAAGTGTCGTCTCCGTATTCGCTCTTTCCTCCCAAGCACGCTAACTTCTAGGATAGAGCTCGTGCCGTTCCGGGCCTTCAGGGAGGCGTACGAGGCCAACGACAACTACGTGCGCTACATGCAGGAGTTTTTGCGCAACAAGGTGGACGAGCTGCGCAGGGGCGACCGCGGCGACGAGGGCATGGATATCATGGGCCAGCTGGTGCGCAGCAAGTACGGCGACAAGCGTGTGGCGGCGGGGGCGGCGGGGGGGGTGGCGGCGCCAGGCGACCAGCAGCCGCCGCAGCTGTCGGACTCGGACATCACGGGCAACGCGTTCATCATGATCGTGGCCGGCCACGAGACGACGGCCAACACGCTGCACTTCACGCTGCTGGAGCTGGCCAACAACCCGGCGGCGCAGCGGGCGCTGCAGGCGGACGTGGACCGCATCTTCGGCGGCGCCGACCCGGCGACGTGGGACTACGAGCGCAGCGTCAACCCGATGCTGGGCTCGATGCTGGGCGCGGCCATGAACGAGTCGCTGCGGCTGACGCCGGCCGTGGTCATGATCCCCAAGAGGGTGACGCCGGGCGCGGACCAGGCGCTGACCATCCACGGCCAGCGGCGCGTGCTGCCGGCGGGCGCGTCCATCGCGCTCAGCGCCGTCAACGCGCAGCGCAACCCGCGGTACTGGCCGGGCCGGCCGAGCCGGCTGACGGGGGCGCCGACCGACGTGGACGACTACGTGCCCGAGCGCTGGTTCCGGACGGCCGCCGGCGCCGGCGGCGGCGACAAGGAGAGGGAAGTCGAGGGGGCGGACACGGAGGACTACGGCGGGTTCCGCGGCCCCGACACCAGCACGGCGCTGTTCCGGCCGGTGCGCGGCAGCTTCGTGCCCTTCTCGGAGGGGGCGCGCAGCTGTCTGGGCCGGCGCATCGCGCAGGTGGAGATGCTGGCGGCGCTGGCCGTGGTGTTCCAGCGCTACAGCGTCGAGCTGGCCGTGGACGACTGGGCCGCCGACGACGAGGTGGCGCGCATGGCGCCCGACCAGCGCGCCCAGCTGTACGCCCGCGCGCAGGCCCGCAGCCGCGCCATCATCGGGCGCGCCTCCACCATGCTGACCCTCAAGCTGCGCGCCGGCGACCACGTCCCGGTGCGGCTGGTGCCGAGGGGGCAGGAGAGATTCGTCGACTTTGTGGATGCCTAGTACGCACCATGCCGCCTGTATTTCCTCAGCAGGTGGCGGGATATGCACTTGTATGGACAGATGTTTGCGATGAGAACGATGAGTGTGAGTACGAAGGGCCAATGAGAGCCCACCGGCCGGCCGCTGCTGGACCGGCTGTTACAATGTAGTTCTGTTAGCACGAGACACGCCCCGCAGCCAATCAGACCGCCGGATAGGGATGGCTCGGCCAATGGGATGGCCCGATAATGGAGAGGTTGGCGGGATCTGCTAGCAGCTGCCGCGACGGAGCACCATAGCATTGTCCCTGTCCTGTTCCTGTCCGGGTCCCCTCTGAGCAATAATAAACAACGCATCAGCCATCGGCATCAGCCATCGGCCTCTCTCCACCCCATCTCTATCACTACCCGTCTCTCCACCATCAGCATCACATCACGCATTCGCCTGCAACCGACGCGCCCATTCACCTGCGCCAGGACATCACCATTTCCTCTACAAGGGCAGCGCATTCCGATCGCATCGCCGACGCGACCAGCAACTGTCCACCCGCCGAAAGCCGTTCATCTGTCGCGTCTCGCGCCCACTCCGGTCAAACATGGCTACCTGGCTGCGGGGGCAGCGCAAGTCCGAGCTGGTCGAGCTCGCCGAGACCGTCGGCTTCAAGAAGTACGTCGTGTCGTCCAGTTCTGGCCCGAATCCCCGGCCCCTGCTCGCATTCCGGGGCGGACTATTGTGTCTCTCGTCCCACGCATGCCCTTTGCTTTAATTTCTTATTCCTCCCCGCGCCGCATTCCTCACGTACACGTCGCAAGCCTTGTCTGCTCGGCGCATTGGGCGCGATCGGTCGATGCCCGCGCTCCGTCCCGTCCCTTCGTCTCTGTCCCCGCCCCTGTCCGCCGCGGCTTGTCGCGGCGTCTACGCGGGAATGTAGAAGGAATGCGCTCGGGCAGGGCGAGCGCCTGTTGCTCGTGTCCGTTCTCGCTGCTTCTGTCTGGCTGGTTGCTGGTGGCTGCTGTTGTCGCCCATCCTGTTCGTGTGCACACGCCAACACCGATCGCGCCGACACGCCTGTTTTCCTTCCTGGACACTCCCACAAGCCCCCTACAGATTCGGGAAGAGGCGACGAACTGACAATGGGCATTCTATCGCTCCGACGCGCAGCGCATCCGGCCTGAAGAAGGGCGACCTCGAGTCGTCGCTGGACGAGTACCTCTCTGAGAACGCGAGCCAGTTCGTGTCAGACCCCAAGCTCGCGCCCTATTTCAACAGCCGCGCTAAGGCTGTGGGCTCGCCCGTCAAGAAGGACGCCCCCGAGGCCAAGCTGCCGAGGCGGAGGCTACCGAAGGCCACTCAGGACGAAATCGTAGTCGAGTAAGTCGGTCCTCTCGCCTGCTTTTTCTCCTCCACCCGCACTCTTCCCCGGGTTACCCCCCTTCCGCCTATCCGCCTACTCGCCCCCTTACCTCCTCCCCTACTTCTCCTCGTCCCCCGCGTCCAGACACCATCCCGCGCATCGCCTCTCCCCCCCCCACAGACGGCGCTTGCAGCTAACATCTCGGGAAGTAGCGAGGATGAACCCTCTGCGGCCCAGTCTACCGCCCTGGCGCGCACCCCCGGCCGCGCCCTCTCGCTGGCCACCCGCATCCCGCTGCCGGCCACGCCCGCCGACGTCGCCAACGCCGTCGACCGGAGCACCCTCGTCGTGCGCCAGCGCGTCGCGTCGCTGTACGCCGAGTCGGGCATCACCGAGGCCACCCAGACCGCCCGCGAGTCGCTGTCCACCGTCAACGCCATAGTCGTGCTCGTCGCCGCCTTCGAACTGTGGTTCCTGCGTCCCGAGATCCTGGCCGACCGTTATGCCTTCACCATCCCCGCCGTCTCCTGGCTGCACACGCCCGACTACCCCATCTACGTGCCCGATATGTTCCTGCTGCTCACCGCGTCCTTCTGGTCGCCCTTCCTGACCTGGAGCCTGACGAGCACCCTCGTGCCCGCCCTCGTCGGCTACTTCGTCAACCTGTCCGCCGCCAACAGCAGCACTGCCCCGAGCGGCCGCGGCCGTCCCCTCCGCGCAGGCCTTGCCGGCGCCGGCGGCGGCCACACCGACTACGGCATCGACCCGCTCACTTTCAGCGTTGTCAAGGGCCTGCTTACCTATGTCGTCTACGCTCAGGGCGTCACCTTCTACGGCTGGATCAACGATCTGTCCGTCGCTCGCATCAACTCGGCGATCTACGGCGGCTGGAAGGGCGCCATCGTCGGCTCCGCTATCACCGGCCTCGCCGCCGTCTACGACGCCATCTTGCGCAAGTAGCGCGGGCTACGTAGGAGCCGGTTCCTCCCAGCTCCCATCCATCGCAGCCTGCCAACCCATAAGAATCGGCACTGGGCGGGCCCCTTTCTGGATGTCACTCGTCTCGTACCAGGCAAGCGCAATGGGCAGCACCCGAGCAGGGAGGGCGGGAAACGACTTCCCAGCACGGGAGGATGCGTTTCCCTTTCCGCGTCCTTATCTTCACCTACGGGCGGACGAAGTGCGGCTTTTTGTTTAAGGGGAAGGGGGGGTTCAAGATATCGATTGGCGTTTTACAGGGCGTTTGGGCGTTCGTGTGCCTAAGTGGCTCTAGTCTCCGCCTGCGATGCTACCTCCTCTCGCTATTTCTTCGTTCGACGCTTTTCTTTTCTTCCTGCCGTATCTATCCCGCTGCGGCTGCTACGACCTTTGGTGGTTTTTTTTGGGTGGGGGGCACGGAAGGGAGGGGAGGTTTTTTTTTTATACTCGACTATACCAGCAGAAAGCGGACTACGGGACTATCCTCCTGGCCCTGCTTCTTCCTTCCTACATACCTAGCTGCCATTTTTTTTTGGCTAATTCTTTCTCGACTCCTACAGTGCTATCCAAGGCGCATGGCCCGAGGATCCTCTGCAGGGCTAAGGTCGAGCCCCCTTCTCTTTTTTTTTTTGCGCACGCGTTTCGTATATGGCCTCCAGCTGTTAACTGGCAGAGTGAGTGAGTACTACTACTTCGCTGTAAGGAATCTTTTCTTCATTGGGCTTCTGGACTGGGTGGATGTTTCCATGGGTGGTATTGGTTAAGGGGCAAGAGGGACGGGAGGGAGGGCGGAGGGCTGATTTGCTGGCTTTCGGCTGGGATGCGCGGTCGGTTGGTCGATCTGGATTTCTGTTCCTTATATTTATATCCAAACTGCTATTGGACGTGCCTTTTCAGAGTGCTGTACTTGCGTCCCGGTTCTGTTCGCTGGATTACGGACGTGCTCGAACTCTCCGGGTCCCTGTATCTGTAGTCACTAGCTCGTTCTCTGAAGTACTCCAGCTGCAAGCGAAGGACATGGATGGCAGAACGCGAGTCCTACGCTAATACGGTATGCAGTGGAGAATGAAGCATGACTGTAGACAATATTGAAGTCCTTGACAAATCACTCGCGAGTTTGGCCATACGACTATTGTTCGCTTCGTGTCCTAGCCTACCTTTGGAGCCGGGAACAGGCGGAAGAGTGGCACCCGCAAAGTTACCCTAAGTTGATTAGGGCCGGTGTCCCTGGAAGACTACGCCGGGGCGGGCTTTTCGACGATGCCGACAGCCCTACCCCGGGCCCGAGGGTCTGGCGTCACGAGGGGGGAACACGTTGTCTCGGGGCCGGGCGTCGTCGTCCAGTTCAGGCGGCAGACCGCTGCAGAGAACTCGATTCGCGTGTTAGCAACGCCATTTCTGCGGCAGTACAACTGGTAGAGGCCTCGTGCTTCGTATGGGGAGTACATAAGCGGGAATTGCGTAACGCAAGATTATCACAGCGCTAGGTAGACCGGGAGGTTTTCGAGGGTCAGCTGCTCTTTTTGTTCGATGAAATAGAACCGGCCGGCTAGTGCATTTCACCCCCAGCCCAGGAAATCAGGGGCCGGCCTGCGCGAGGCGAGTGCGTGGGTTGTGTGACGTCGGCGTCCCCACCGTGCCAAGGACAAGGGCTGTTTCCGGTCCTGCGTCGAAGGCCTCCGTTTCTTTTTGGCTGCACGAGACTCGCACGGGACCCCTCTGCTTTTTTCCCTCTTCTTTTCCCTTTCGAGCGCAGGCAAGGCAGGCCGGTCGCGTTATCGGGTCGGCCGTCGGGCAGTCCAGGGCGCAGGGGCTGGGGCTGCGCCGCCGATGGGGGCTGACGACTTGTCAACCGTGATCCAAGTTCATTTCCTTAGGTACAACCTTTTATGCCTAGCTCAGGGCTCTCTGCCCGTCCGTCAGGCTGTTTCTATTTTGAAATGGCGACACCCGGTCGCATCGGTCAGCCAGGCAGCCGGCCGGCCAGCCAGCTGCGGCGCTTGGAATGTTTTGATTGCCGTGATTTATGCGATACCTTTCCAGCTCCCCCAGCAAGGCATGAAGAGCGGGTTGGGAGCAATCACCAGCCCCAATGTGCCGCCTGTGCTGTGCTATGCTATGCTGTGCTGTGCTGCGCTGTGCTGTGCTGTGCTGTGCTGTGCTGCGCTGCTACCTTTATTCCCTATTCGGTTTGTCCGAGCGTTGGCAAGGCAAGGCAGACACATACCGGATGGATTGTATTAGCAGGCCTGCGAAAGGAATTACGACGCAGGGAGAGCTCAGGCATGACAGGGCACGACGGCGACGCGGTCCTGGGAACAAGAAGCGCTAGAAGCTCGTGCGTGCTCCGTAGGTGTGGGCGGCTGCCCTGACTGGGGACGACGCTAAAAGAATCACCTCCAGCTACTGTACTCCGTGCATCAGGCCATTTGACCTCGTTGCTTTCCCTCCGTCCCTTCCGATTAAGCTTCTATCTGACATGCTTTACACGACTTTTCGAGATCGGGCGACGCGATAGATAAATCCCCCGGTCATCGACTCTAAAGCCAACCTGTTTCCTTGCTCGTAAGTACCTACCTACGGACGGAGCACGGGTGGTTGCCCCGTTCACGGGCGCGAGTTTATGCTGCTTTCCCCCCCCCTTCCCCTTCCCCCCTCCCCTGCGCTGCGGCGTTCCCACTTCTGGAGTTGCACCCCCAATTTGGAGAATTGCTCGTCCAACGTAGCACACCCGCCCCAACTCCCGCCCAACATAGAGCGGCGGACCGTCGTCATAGCCTGCTGATCTCTCGATCGGAGGCACAGACTGTGCATCGATATCAGACCCCCCTTTCCCCTCGCAGCTGTGCTTGCAGCCGTGGCAGCTTTGCTTTGCTGGAGGTACATATGTAGAACCTCTTTATCCCTAAGGTTGCCTTTTGGCTGCAGTCCTCCGGGAAGTACGAGAAAAAAAAATAAAATATAACAACCTTGGAAGCTGACACTTCGTGCCGCCCCAGTTTTGACCTGGCGCTTGACTGGCATTTGGCAAGCCTCCGACTCGATCCCTCGGCTTTTCTCTCCCTCTCCCCTTTTTCTCTCTCTGCCGCCATCCTCCATCCGCCATCCACACACCCCTCGCTATTCGACGAATCGGCCGAGTCCAGCGGAGCCATCAAAAGGCTGTCATCTGGGAAGCGACATAAGAGGGCAAAGAAAGCAGCAGCGCAAAAAAAGGGAGTCAGCAGCGCTGAGCAACACAGCGTCTTCCTATCTCGGGTAGGAGCAGTCGTACCTGAGCAATAAGGTGCCGATCGAAACCCCATCGCTACCGATACCTACCTACCGACAGACCTTCCCACTTCTTGTCTCAGTACCTACCTGCGTCCAACCCACCCAAAAGATCCTCGCTCGTTTGCTCTCTCTCTATCCATCCGCACACCGCGCCAAATCCGCATCCACAACCAGACGCGTTCCAAGGGGCTCAGGGGCAATCAAGCCGGTAGGTCCTCCCGCGTTGTTACATCCCCCTCCGAAACGAAAAGAGGCGCGAGGAAACGGTGGCCCCCGAAAGTTTGCGAGCACTTTACGCGAAAGCGGGCAGCGGGAGACCGCCGCCGGGGTCACGCGTTGGAGTTTTGGGCGACTCACCCAGAGAAAGTTACCCCCCGCCGCCACTGTTCTCAGCCGAGAAAAAAAAAAGGAATACGGAGCATTAGGATCCTCCCTTAATTGTACCCGCTATCTGGTGCTTTGCTTCTGCTTGCTGCGAGATAATAATAACAGCTGTTGACGCCCACCCCGCATTCCAGACCTAGCATCCACCACAAACCTGAAGTACCTACGTGCCTGGACGGAGAGAAAGGAAATCGAAAAGTCCCGAAAAATAAAGGCGACAAAAGGAGACGAAGAGCAAAAAGGGATACGAGAGGAAACAAGGAAAGGCGGGAAGCGAAAAGCCCAAAAAGCGCACCTTGACCATTTCGCACGATGAGCGTGGCCGGGTCGGCACCGCTGCAGAGCGGACAGACTGCCCAGCAGACGACCCAGCAGAACGCGGCTCCGACGCTGGCAGCCCCCTTCGAGCCCGTCCCGCCAAAAGATGGCACTGCCACCAGCGCGACACCCCGGATAGCAGGCGTTGACGGCGGTGCCGACGACAAGAAGAAGAGCAAGATGCGCAACCTGTTTGGCTTCGGCAAGAAGAAGACGGAAGAGCCGCAGCCGTCGTCGTCGAAGACGGCATCTCAACCCGCCACGGTGGCGAAGCTTCCGGAGACGGGGGCGCCTCTGGCGAGGAAAACAACGTCGCCCATTCAGACAGACCACGGCTTCGTGCTGCCCGCCTCGCCCGGCCGCCCTGGCCTCTCATCGTCGCCGCGGCTCTCGTCCCCCGCCGGGTCGCAGATCTTCGAGCGTGACGTGCAGGAGGCGGCGGCACTGGTGCCCAACTCACCCGCCATCCCGTCGCACATCACGACGGAGAACCACATCCCGCCGGTGCTCGACGCCTCGTCTGAGGCCATCACCGACGACCACCTCGATCCGGACACTGTCGAGATCATCACGCACCCGAGCCACCAGCCGGCTGCTCTGACGGTGACGGGCGCCGGCACGTACGACAGCGCCAGCAACGCCGGGCTGCCCTCGTGGGCCGAAGACCTGGCCGCCTTCGACGACCTGCGGGAGGACACCGGGTCCAACTACGGCTCGCTGGACGCGACGGACGTGCGGAGGCTGAGCTTCATCTCCTTCGCCGATGTGGTGCAGGCCGAGCACGCGTCGCACGGCGGCGCCGTGGCCGGGTCGCGGGACTCGGTGCACATGGCTGGGCTGACCAGCCTGCCGTCCATCGGCGTCAACCGGTCGCCGTCGCCCATCCGCTCGCCCGTGTCGTCGCAGGGTGGCGGGCCCGGCACGAGCCCGCCCACGAGCAAGAGCGGCTCCATCAAGGGCCTGGAGATGTCGCCCAGCCGCAAGCCGCTGGGCTCGCCGACATCGGCCGTGCACACCATCAGCAGCGGCGAGCTCAACGTCGAGACGATGTCGCAGGCGCTGCGCCGGACGGGCAGCGCCGACCTGAGCCTCCTGCGGAGCAACCCCACCAGCCCCATCGAGGGCTCGTTGCGCTAGGAGCGCCGAGGCCCTCTACGGCGTAGGACCCCCTCCCGGAAGCCGCCCTCCTCCTACTAGGCGGGGTGGGGCTCATGCTCGTGCTTTTGGCCGTCGGAGCTATGACGGTTGCTACGGGGGGTGGAAGCGAGGTCGCGGCTGAGGCGGGAGCTCCAGCAGTCCTAGTCTGCGAGGGGACTGCCTGACGTAAGGCCCAAGGCAGACCGGGAAGGCAAGCAGACAAGCAGGCAGGCGGGCGGGCGGGCAGGCGTTTGTTGCGTTGGGAATCATTTTCAGGAGAGGGCTTTTGCAACATCCGGACATCGGACAGCTCCGCACTCGGGCACTCGGTTGGGCCAGGATGAAGGCGTACACACACACGCACGCACGCACACACGCACGCACGTACACACGCACGCAGGCACTCCGAAAGAGAGGTAGGGAAGACGAGGAAGGGGTGAATCAGTGAAGCATGGCCCGAGTTCTTTTTAGCCAGTTCCGTTACTGCTGTTCTTTATTTTTTTCTGGGATGGAGATACCACAACAGAGGCAACCGATGTTTTCAACCCACTCGAAGGTTAAGGGTCACAAGGAAGGAAAGTAAGTATAGAAGAAAAGGGAAGGCAGGCGAGCGAGCAGGTAGGAGGAGGGAGGAGGAGGGAGGAGGAGGAGGGAGGAGGAGTGCGAGGTTGGACGGGGTATCGATGAGGCATGGGGGCAGCAACTTCCGACAACCTTCTTTTTGACCCTGCCTGCCCCCACGCCCCTAATCTACATATGTACCTACCTACCTGACCTACCTTACGTGAGTTAGGTAGTCCTTGTTGAGGACGGTTCACGTCGCAGAATGCCAATTTCTGCTTTTCTTCTTGCACGCCGTCCCTTTCTTGGTTGGCTTGGGATGCTTTTGTATGCATCACAGGGCTGAAGCTGCTGCAGGACGGAGAGATGGACGGGCTTCTATTCCTCATCTCTGCCTCCTTTTATTTACGTTTCCCCTTCTTGGAAATCGCGTGTTCGTTTCGTCGGTCAATCGGACGGTTGACTGCTCCCTTCCAGGCAGGTACCTACCTACCTAGGTATGTAGGCAGCCAACTACGGTACCTACTGGGCACCACAACTAACCAGGTACCTCGGAAGTGAAACGTGCCGAAGCGTGAGGGTGTGAATGAGTGAGTGGTCGATCGATGGCTCTGCCCGTTCGTCATCGACTTGGCCGCTGCACTTGCTGTGTACGTAAACGCTGTTGGTCAAGTGTTGGGATCGGAGATGGAGAGGGAAAACGTCACCTGAATTCCGGCGTCCCCTCCCCTGGAACCCTGGAACCCTGGCGCTCTGGCACCACCTGGCGCAGCCGGTTGGGGTCAACCGAACGGGGTGCCTTGGCCCAAGGGTTTTAGCGTGTGCCTTCACTGACGCTACCCCACACCCATGCCGGGCCAGCGTGCGTGCCAGCCTGAGCGCGGAGGTCCACGGTGGGGTCGACGGAGGAGGGGCGGGAGGCCGAGACATCCACTTTACTCCAGCGAGGGTTGCCAGCAACGGAAGCTATTATGTACCTCAGGAGTACCTCCCTGTAACTTGCTCTCCGACGCAAAAGCTGAGGTGCCGAGGCGTTCCCCCTTCCCCTTGGCTCTTCTTACTCTCCGTCACGACACCCTTCCTGACCATTCTTACATCGCCCATCGACCGCGCCCAATGGATGTCTCCCTCGCGCTCCCGTCCAATTCCTATCCCTCGTCTCGCCTCTCTTTCTCGTCGTGCTCTTTTCCTCGTCCCTCCGCCTAGCTCTTATCCTTATCGTAACCCCTTGCCGTAGCTGTATCTATCTACCTATCTATCGTCTTCTCGCCTCCACCCCTTCCTTCCCCTTTCTCCCCATGGCGCTGTTTGTAGATCTCGAAGACGAAGACGTCGAGCCGCCCCGGCATCTCGACGGCGGGAAGCCCATCTGGCCCGGAGTCGGAACCGGAGCCGGAACCGGAGGCGGCACCGGAGCCGGAGCTGGAATCGGCGATGCCGCTGCTGCTTCTGCCACTGCCGCGAACGGCAGGGGAGGCAGCGGTAAGCGACTGGCGGCGGCGGGCGAGGAGGCCGAGGCCGAGGCCGAGAGCGAGATCGAGGTCGACGACGCGGATGCCGGCCAAGCACGGATCCGGAACTCCATGGCCCAGGCTCTGGGGTGCTACCCGTAAGCGGGACAGCCACTCGTCGTTTCCGCCAGCGCTAACTCACTCCAATTCCTTTTTGAAGCATCGTCGTGGCCGTCGCGTCCTCTATCGACCTGAACACGCTCGACAGCCTCTCGCGCAGCTGCCGGCAGGTCCACGCGGCGCTCCTGCAGTACCGCCGGGTGCTCCTGTCGACGACGCTGCGCTGCGGCAACGAGAACGCGCCGATCGACGCAGAGGACACGCTGCGCTACCGCGCCCGCGCCGGCAACTGGTACTATATGGAGGACCTGGCCGGCCGCGCCAGCAGCAGCACGAACTACAACGGCAAGTCGGGCCGCTGCGCCCGCGACATGGTGTCCGAGTGCCGCCGCTGCGGTACCGTCGTCTGCAGGGTGCGTGCTTTGCTAGAGAGAAGGACAAGCCTGGAGGGGATAAGAGACAGAGCCTGGGGAATATTCGACTGACATGTGAATCCGGCCGCCCCCCCCCCCCTCCGGCGCCCTTTCCCCCCCAAAACAGAACTGCGCCATCAAACCCCCAGCGCCTATCGTGCTCCGCGACCGGCACCGCCGGCTCTGCGTCGGCTGCGCCAAGGCCCCGCTGGGGTCGCTGGCCCGGCCGCCCTTACCACCCGACACGCCCCTGACCTCGCCCCTGATGGAGCGCGCGGTCTGCCTTTGCGCGTCCGACGGCGTCTGGCTGTGCCAGCCGTGCGGGCGCAGCATCCGCAGCGCAGATCACGATTACCGGTCGTTCGTTTCCCCCACTCCCCCCTTTTTTCTTTCTCCTTTCCTGTCCATTTCCTTTTGTTCGAGTCCGTCGCCTATGGCTGACCCTCGGTGCAGGATCTGGAAGTGGCGCAACCAGTACGGCGAGGTGCTGGGCGGGCTGGGCACCGGCATCGGCGAGGGCGACCGCGGCGTCATCTGCGGCCGCGAGGAGGCCTGCTGCCTGGCCAAGGAGAGGGAGCAGGAGACGGACTGTGATGCCGAGGACGCGCGGGAGGCCGAGGGGATCTTGATCGGCGGCAGCGGTGGTGGTAGCGGCAGCGACGTCGGCAACACCACCGCCGGCACCGGGACTGGCCCGGGATCGACCCCAGTGGTGACCACGCCGCCATTCGTGGTCACTATCGGCAGTAACAACAACAACAACGGCGGCGGTAACAGCAGCAGTAGTACCGGCCCCGGCTCCGGCTCGCGGACGCCGTCGCCGGCGGCGCTGGGGCCGGGATACGCGCGGCACGAGATCGAGGGCATCGGCGGGGTGGTGAAGCGGAAGCGGGTGCGCATGGTGCGGGTGGGCGCGTGCGTGCCGGAGTGGGAGGACGAGAAGGCGCGCGGCGAGATCGTGGCGCGCGAGGTCGGGGGTCGCGTGCGCAGCTGGTGCGGCTGGTGCTGGCGGCCTATTCCGGGGAAAAAGGACCGGGAGGCCGCGGGGGTGGGAAGATCTAGCTCCTGATGGTGTTTGCTTGCTTGCTTGCTTGCTTGTTTGCTTCTGTTCCTTCGTCGGAGTGAGGGACTGCTCGCGGATTAGACGAGGAAGAGACCTTACCTGCTGAGTTTCCAAAGTACCGGACTTACCAAGGGCGACAGTGACGACGGGATGAGAAACGAAGGAATTGACGAACGGACAGATGGGGCAGGATGAAACCACACGGGAATGGTCGGGGGAGGGGGTCACACGAGATCGCCTTACCTACCTGCCTACCCTAGTCTGTACCTAGAACACGAGAGAGCCCCTAGAACACACGAGAGCCTATTAATGAGAATGGGAGTCATGCATTGGGTAATATAATGCATGCGTAACTACGCCAATTCCTGTTTACCAGGTAGGTCCAACAGCTATAGATGCCTTGCGTAGTTGAGTAGAATACGCATCGTATCACACGGAAGAAGCGGAGTCGAGTTAGACGAATCCTGGTTGTGAGAAGTTGGGTAGCTCATCTTCTTGTGTTTGTGTAAGTAAGAACTTGTTGTACATTGGATTTTTGTGTTGTGTACATGGGCAGGTAGAGGGAGAAGGGAGAGGAGAGGTGTGATGTGACAAAACCCCATGCCTCCCATCCTTCCCCCCTTCTCCCGTCCTGTCGTCTATCCGAGTCTCCTACTTTCCGCTTATTTGGTTTGTTCCCCAGACGCCGCTACGCACAGCTGTACCAGGGTACCAGGGTAGTGTCCGGCCCGGAGTCTCTACAGCTCGCCAGCGTACAGCATATCCCGCCTCTTGCGGCGCTCCTCCCGCGCCCGGGTGCGGATGGGCCCCCACCGCGCGCGCACGCGGGCGAGCCTCTCGCGGGCCTGCTCGCGGTGCTCGGCGCTCGAGCGCACGGCCAACATCACGAAGATGGGCGAGCAGCGGAACTTGGCCGCCAGGGCGTGCACGCTCCACTCGAGCGGGTCGACGGCGCGGAGGCGGCGCATCTCGGCCACGTCGGCGGGCGTGAGGTGGTAGCGCTCGTACTGCTTGCCCTGCATGGCGCTTGGTTCGAGCTTCGGTGGGAGGGGGGCGGTGTCTGTCGCTCCCGCTGGTGTTGGGGATCGTGCTTGTGATGATGAGGCGGAAGAGGAGGAGGATGGGAAGAGGGGCGAGGTCGTGGACGAAGAGCGCGAGGAGAAGAGATGCTCGGTCAGGCCGGCGCGCCGGCGCGGGTCCGTCTTGGGCAGGAACTTGAAGGGCGTGTGGTAGACCGAGGCCTGCGAGGCGGGCGGGTTGTAGACGAGCTGGTGGGCGACGGCGCCGCCGGAGGAGGAGGGTGAGGGCGCCGTGGTAGGCGAGAGGAAGGACGGATGCGGCGGGATGTTGAGCGCGCGCTTCATCCGGCTTGTTGTCGACTTGTGCCGTCGTGAGGGCGCCACAGAAGCAGCAGGGACAGGAGCAGTAGCAGCCACTAGCACTGGCCTCGTGGCCCTCGACGCCATCAGCGCTGTCGTGGCCATCGTTCGTCTCGCCAGTGTCGTCGGCAGAGAGCAGCAGCTTGGTGGTGCGGCTCGGGCAGCTCCCGCTCCCATCCGGAGGAGCTGTTGGGCCTCCATTGGGAGGGGAAGAGGAAAGTAGAAGTAAAGTAGAGCAGAGTATGGCAGTGGTAGGATCTGCTCTGTAGAGGTATGGCCAATTGGCCTTCCTGCTTGGCAGTCTTGGGATTGTCTGTCTGGCTTAGAGATTGCACTAGGTCGAGGTCTTGTGAGCTCACCGGCAGGAAAAAAAAGTATGCTGGCAGCTGCTGGCCCAGAGTCGGGCCGCATCACGTGCTGCCCCTCAGAGGGATTAGCGCGGGTTGCCCATAGTGGCCCACTTTTAGCCCTGCACCTGCAGCTGCTTACCTGTAAGTTACGTCTTCTGGCAGGGGTGTCAGCAGCCGCCAGGCAGCTGTTTTCCGGCTTCCATATCTACGGCCCCCTCCATCCCCTCCCTCACCTCCCTCAATATATCTCCCTCTCATCTGATTCCCTCTCGTCCAATTCCCTAACAATTCCCTCTTGAAGATCGCCGGCCATGACGAGGACGGTCGTGTACAGCGCTGCGCTACTGGCCTTCGCCGCGGCCACGGCCATGACCATCGCCAGCACTACCATTCCCAGCTGGCTGCGCTACAGCGTGACCGCGCCCTCCGGCGCCACCTTCTCGCGCACACTGGGCCTGCACCGCAGCTGCTCCTCCGAGGCCGCGCCGTCCTGCCGGCCCTTCCCCACGCGCGACGACTGCGGACCCGACGACGACGGCGGTGGCGGCTACTTCTGCGCCGTGTGGCGCACCACCGGCTTCCTGCTGGCCTTCGCCGTCGTCGCCGAGCTAGCCACCTGCGTCGGCTTCGTCGTCGTACTGGCGGGCGGCAAAGCCAAGCGCGAGGCCGGCTGGCGCGTGCTCGCCGGCCTGCTCGCCGGCGTGGCGGCGGTGCACTTTGCCGCCATGGCTATCGTGGTGCGTCCTTTCTTTGCCTTCTACTTTTCCCTTCCTGTCCTCCTACTCCCCACCTACCTGTGGCTAACCCTCCCCCAGGCGTACCTGCTCGACAACGACGCCAAGTTCGTGGTCCCCGGGTGGCATCTCGGCACTTCGTGGATCCTGTGCACCGTCAGCGGCGGCGTCGCCGCCCTCTGCGCCGTCGGCCTCTCCCTCTCCGCCTTCGTCCTCCCCCCCGAAGAGGGGTACGAGTTCCTGCACGACCCTGTGGATTCGTAGGGGGAGAGACTTCTCACTATTAAATTATGCGTGTAAAATGAGCAAATACCCTCGGCATGGTTATCTCTGGGACAGGCGTTTTGGTTTGAGGCAGAGCGATGGCTGGGTCTGGAGATCCAGAGCCGTCCTTGTCCAAGTGTTCATGCATATATATTGATGTGAAGACGGCAGCGGCATATCATAGGTACATATTATTTCACAGATACGCATTATTCCCATCGAGGTGAAGATGAGACTGATGTAAAGCCACGATAATGCGATTGGTTATCTGAATTACTGCAGCAGATTGAATGCCTAACTGACCTTCAGCCTCGACCAAGTAATGAGAACATTTCTTTTTTTTTTCCTGTTTTTTTTTTTTTTTTTTTCATATCTTCTCATTCATAGACGTGGTTGGCCGCTATGTCGTATCCGTAGAGATCGTGCAAACGTTGAAAAGCGATCATGAAAGGAAAGAAGCGATTATGCGACGAGAGAAAGCACTCAAAATGAGGAGGAGCGGATAAAATGCAGGCATAGATGGGAAGGACTGCAAGGTAGGGTACGATAAATACAATGTTAGGGACAAGGGGTAAGATCAGAGAGAAAGACGAGAAAAGGGAGAGAAAAAGGGAGAGAAAAAAAAAAACAAGGAGAGAAGCGAACACGTTCCGATCGTAACAGCATCAACCAACCACCCCGTCCCATTCCTCCATCTGTCATCATTATCATCATCATCACGAAAAAAAGAGACAGAAATCCCCCCACCATCTCGTCTAGTCCATCTCCGTATCCGTAGGCTGCATCTCAGGCAAAGAGCCGCTTGAAGGTAGCGCGGATGCCCTTCATCTTGCCGCCGCGGTCCTCAACCCCGGCGCGCGCCTTGTCGCGCTTCTCCGCCCGCTCCTTGCGGTGCTTTTCTTCCTCCGCCGCCGCCCGTGCTGCTGCCGCCATGTCCGCGTCGATGCCGCCACTGATAGCACCACCAGCACCGCCACCGGTGCCACCGCGGGAGGAAGACGGGCGGTCCGCCTGCTTGATGGCGTGGCGGCCGCTATTGCTGTGGTGGCTGCTGCTGCGGTGGCTGCTGCTGCGGTGACTGCTGCTGTGGTGGCTGCGGTGGCTATGGCTGCGGCTGATGCCGTTGGCGCCACTGCCACTGCCGTTGCTACTAGATGAGAGGGCCGCAGTGGTTGCACCGTGCGGCGAAGCTTTCTCGGGCGCACCCTGGCTACTGCGCGGCCGCTGCTTCTGCGGCGGCGAGTGCTGCTGCTGGAGAACAGGAGCCTTCCCCCGCGTTGCTGCTGTCGCTCCTGCTGCTCCCGCCGCTGGCGCTGTTGGCGCTGGCGCTGGCGATCCGGAGCCGTCCTCGGATCTTCTCGTTGAGCCATGCCTTGATCGGGCGGTGTTTGCGCGCTTGGGGGGGTCATGCTTGTCAGAGCTGGCAGGCCTCTCTCGTGCGGCTGAGGTTGGTGGCGTGGTGACGGTGCGTTTTGAGCTGGCAGTGGCTACGGCGGGAACAGGAGAGGAGGCGGGAGGAGAGAAGGTGTTGTGAGGAGGGGGGTTACCTCGCAGCACGAAGTTAGGCTCCAGCACGCTCTCGCCGTTCTTGACGTCGAAGAACTTGCGCGCTGCCGACGGCGACGGCGGCGCCTCCTCGTTGGCCGCCACCGTCGACGGTTGCGACTGGTGCCACGTGGAGAGGGAGCCCTGCCACTCGCTGCGGTCGCGGGACTCGCGGGAATCCCGGGAGTCGCGGGACTCACGCCGGGCATCGCGCCGGGAATCGCGCGGCGGCTTGGCTAGGTCCAGCGACGCCGGCCGTTCCCGCGGCCTCTCCCGGTCACGGTCACGCTCCCGGTCACGCTCGCGGTCACGCTCGCGGTCACGCTCACGCTCACGCTCACGCTCACGGTCCTGCTCCCGGTCCCGGTCCCGGTCTCGCTCCCGGTCCCAGCCCCGCTCGGGCTCCTTGCCCTTGAGCGGCGCTCGGAGCTCCCGGTCGCGTTCCTTCTCCTTCTCTCGCGCCCGCCGCTCCGCCTTGCGCCGCTCGTGGGCTTCCTGCTCTTCCGCCGTGCGCCGCCTCCTAGACGGCACCGTCGTCGCGCTCCCGGCAGAGCCAGCTGCAGCCACAGCCGCCACACCCGCTGCAGCCGCCGCCGCAGCGAGCGCGGCCGTGGCCGCCGCCGTCGAGCTGTGCTGCGACGCGCTGCTGCGGCGCGACGCGCTGTGGGTCAGGTGCCCCGAGAAGCTGCGTGAGCCGCCTTCCGGCCGCCGGGGGCTTCTCGGCCTGGACTGCTCCGACCCCGACCGGGCCGACGACACCTCGCTGTCGGCACGGCTCTTGCCGTGTTGTTGGTGGTGGTGATAACTGTGGTGTCGGGAACTGTCCTTGCTGCCGTCCCGGCTGGAGCGGGACGACGCCGAGGGCTGCCCTGACGACCGGTAGTCATCGCTCCGGTGGTCGCTCCGGTGGTCGCTCCGGTAGTGATCGCTCCGGTAGTCGCTCCGGGACGGCCGCAGCGCCCTCGCCGCCTCCGCCGCCCTGGCTGATTCCTTGAGCTTGTTGTCGTCTAAGAAGAGGTCAGCAACGGAATTGCGCAGCGATCTCTCTTCCTCCTCCGCCTCCTCCGCCTTCTCTCCCTGATCGGCAGCCACCGCTTGCGAGACTGCCGCCTTCTGGCCCCTCCGCCCCCTCCGGCCCTCCCGCAGCCTTTCCGCCTCTTTCCTTTCCGTCTCTTCCCTTTCCTCCTCTTTCCTTTCCCCCTCTTCTTCGCTCCCGTCCGCGACCGCATCCAGCGAAAGGAGAGGCACACCCTTCGCTTCCCCCCCGACGAGCGTGCTCGCAAGGTCCGGGCTAGCCTGCGGACTCAGCACCTCCGCGGTGGCGTAGATCACCACCGCCGCTGCCACCATCTCCTCCGCCCGCGCGATTGACTTCTTCCGCTGTCGCCGCAGACTCTTGGCTCGGCTCAGCTGCCTGGCGAGCTTGTCCTCGGGATCGGGCACGACAACAGCCGGCGTGGGCGCCCGAAGGATCTCCGAGCTGATCCCGTGGCCGAGTTTGCCCAGGCTGTTTCGTGACGCCGTGCGGAAGATAGAGTCGTCTGTCTGCGTCCCATGCTCGACGAGGAACGGCGAGCGTGGCAAAGACTCGGGATCGACTAAGAAGGCAGCGCGCTTCCCTTCGCGAACGGGTGAGACGGGCACGCTTCCCGCGTCGGCCGTCTGCGAGGCTGCCTTTGCGGAGCTGCCAGCTGCGCCGAGGAGTGCTCCGGTCCCGGCGATGATGGCGAAATCTTTGATGTCCGAACACGACTCCCACGACGGGCTCTCTTCTGTCGACATGGAGCGCTCGACGTGTACCCAAGGCACCTCCGCTGACTCTTCAACTTGTGTGCCGGTGAGGGGGCCTTCTGTTGTTTCCTGTGGCTCCGCGGGGACGCTAGAGATCTCGCCACCAGCTGGTTCGGTTTCTGGGGCGGTCACTTCTCGAGGCAGATCGGCGGCCGTGGCTGACTCTGCAAAAGCGATGCGCTCCTCCTCCTCCGCAGCCGGCAACTCCCTGGCGTTGGCGTCTTTTTCAGTAGCTGCAGCTTCGCCTTCAAATTCCATAGTAGGGAGTGCTTCTTGGACAACTGGAGCCTCCTTGACAGGGAGAGCCTCCTCGGTAAGCAGCGGCTCCTGATCTTCGAGCTCGATGTAGCCTTGGGCAGGCACGGCCTCTTCGGCGGGGAGAACTGCCTCCGTAGGTAGAGAAGTTTCTGCGGCGGAGATGGAAGCCGTAGTCTTGTCTGGGACCACGAAGCTCTCGCTGAGATCTTGTGGCTCCTCGACGAGCACGTAATCGCCGCTGAGGTCGTCGGATGCTGCTTCCATGTGGGATAGCACTTCAACCGACTCTTCGGTAGGGAGTGCCTCGGGCAGTTCAACGGTTTCAGGTTCCAACTCTTCGGTAGCCTCAGTTTCCAGTGGCTCTTCTTTCGGAGGCTCTTCGCCTGTAAGCTCTTCGGTTGGAATTTCATTGCCGGCGGCCTCTTCTAGAGATTTCTTGGCCTGGGTATCCTCCGCCGATGTAGGTAGCACGTCCTCGGCTGCAGCTGCAGGTTCCTCAACAAGCTGGCTATGCGTCTCCCGAGGAACTTTGCGGACGTCCGCATCAGCAGAACTCGAAAGCACGGCCTCTTCGGCTGTTGCGGGCGACTCGGCCTCAGCAAGAAGCGCGCCATTGAAGGCAGGAGGAGCTTGTTCCTCGACAGCTAAAGGTGCGACAGCCGCAGGCACCTCCGGTTCAGCCGGGGCTTCTTCGCCTTCTTTGTCCGTCTCAGACGCGGCGGCTTCGTGGAGAAGCGCGGCGGTCCCGAGAGGTCCTGCTGTGACGAGGTCTTGAGCTTGCACAAATGCCTCCTCTTCGGTGGCGTCCTCTATAGAAGCCGCTGGAACTTCCGTGGGAGAATCCACTTCGGCGACTGCGGGAATACCTTCAGCAGGGGATGCGCCTCGTGGCACGTCGGCTGCGACGGTAGGTTCAGGCTCGGCCGGCTCCTTAATCGCAGGAAGCCCTCGACCTTTAGCGAGCTCAGTCTGCCGTCGAGCTTCGACCTCGGTGTCTGCTGCGGGGTCGAAAGGCTCGGCCTCAACCTCCTCAGTAGCCTCAGGCTCCTCTAGCGGCAGTTCAGCCCCAGCCGCGTCGACCGGCTCAGACGAAGCGGGATCCTTGAGCTCAACAGGCTCAGCGCCTTCGGCAGTTACGTCGAGTTGGGTCTCTTCGACAGGCTCAAGCTGCCCATGAGCGGGCTCTGGTTCCAGCTCTTCGGCGACTACCACGGATGACTCGTCGGCTGCAGGCTCTGGCTTCGGGCCCGGTTCAACGGCTTCAGGCTCTTCACTAGCGGGTACAGCTTCGTCCTTAAGAGCGGCTGGCTCCTCGATAGTAGACTCGACTTTTTCAACGACGGTAGAAGGCTCGTCAACGAAGGCAAGGGGAGGTTCCTCATAAAGCATAAGCTCGCGTTCAGGAGCAGCTGGCTCCTCGGTAGCAGGCGCAGCTTCTTCGATTACGACGGATGGCTCATCGACGAAGGCAAGCGCAGGCTCCTCGGAAAGCGTAAGTTCGTGCTCATGTTCCTTCGCAGGCTCCGATTCTTGAGCAGACTCGGGCTCGACCTCGGGCGTGGCCTCCGGCTCCTGAATAGGATATGCCGCTGGCGCTTCTTCGGACGGATCGACAGTCTCTTTCGCGGCGGAAGGTGGTTCATCGTCGGCCTGAGGCTCGTCATTGTGGGCCTCCGGTAGGTCCCCGTCCTGGAGACCCCGAGGAAGTTCCAGGGCGACTTCTTCCGCAGAAGGCTGCTCGGCCTCTGCTACCGTTGCTTCTCCTGGAGCCTCTGGCTGCTGCTCATCTGAAGGCTCTTGAGCTACTTGCATTAAGGATGGGTCTTCAGCTAGATATTCCGACTCGGCGAAGGGAGTATCTTCAGCACCCGAGTAGCCCCCATCCTCGGGAAGGACTTCGACCTGGGGCTCCTCAGAATAAGTGATGTCTTCGCTGGCGGTGCCACGGTCCACAAGCGTGGTTTCCTCAACCTCAGCCGTTGGCTCTGGAGGCACCGCGATCTCGTCGTCAAGTATAGCTTGAGCCGACAGGAGAGGCTCTGCTGGAGTAGCTTCTGCCGAGACGATCTCTTCAGCGACAGCCGTATCTATAGGAGGCTCTTCGGAGCTGCTCGGAGGCGTCGCTACGGCGGCGGCTACCTCAGCCCCGTTGTCCTTCAGCTCCTCGGATGGCTGAGGAGATGGGGTCGATGCATCTTCGACTATGGCCTCTGGCTCAGCCTCGACGGGATGCTCAGGATACTTGAGATCGGCCTCGCCTTCTTCGGGCTTGTCATCATTGGCTTGGGGCACTTCGGTAGCCGCCTCCAGGACAGCTCCGTCGAGCAGAAGTGGCTGGGGTTCGGCGGCTTCTCCCTGTATCGGCGCTTCTTTCTCGGCATGCTCTTCGTCGGCGGGCACAGACTCCGGCTCAGCGATAGGCTCAATTGCGATGTCTTCTTGGACCGACTCGTGGGTCGCTGTAGGCTCTTCGTCGGTGGAGACAGGCTCTGGCCCTTCTTCTGCTTGATCTTCGGGCTCTCCTTCGTGTTCACGATCGGCTACGGTGGCGGAGAAGGGGATGGGGATGCTCGAGGTGTCTTCTTCCTCTTGAGCTCGGGGCTCGTCGGCCGGTGCGGATGCGATCTCCGGCTCTGCGACTGGGCCTTCTTTATCGACGGGCACAGTGGCGGCTTCATCTTCGGCCGGAAGCAATGCAGACTCTGCGGGTTCTTTAGGAACGTCGGCGTCGGTGGTCGCTGGGAGTTCTTCTGGGGCAGGCTCTTCGTGGGCGGTTGGCGCCTCGGGCTCATCTTCATATGCTTCAGAGGAAGGGGCGGGTGTCTCGTCGAGTAGGAGCCGTTGAGTCTCTGGCTCTAGTGTCGGTCCCTCTTCCGCGTGAGTCTCGGGCTCTGCTTGTGCGGTGGCTTCTCCGGCTGGTGGTAGTAGTTCGAAAGGTACCTCTCCCGAATGATCGTGCCTGTCTGCCTGTTCCATGGTACGATCTTGTGTCTCTTGCGGTTCTTGCGGTTCTTGCGGCTCTTGCGGCTCGGGGGATGATGCATCCTGCTCTTCCTGCGCTACCTCAATCTCAAGTGTTTCTTCTGGGGGTATATCTGGGGTGTCTTGAGCTTGACCGTGATCGCCGTTAGCCGCTGTCCCCTGGACAAGCTCGTCTGCGTCTTCGCCCGTCGCGGTTGGGCCTTCTGAAGCCTCTCGGGTGTCTTCGAGGGATTCCCCCATCGGGGCTGCCTCGTCCGCCGGTTGAGATATCGCCGGGGTACCAGCAAGTTCAAAGCCCGTGCCAGTGACGTCATCGTTTCCAATTTGCTGCACCACTTCGCCTTCATCGTATGATGATGGTGGTGCATCGTCCTCGCCGATGTCCAAATCCGCCGTCGCGGATCCCGCTGTCATACCGCGCGCCGTCGCCGTATCCGTACCGTGAACAAAAGAAATAGTCGTGAGGGCATCATAGGTATCATGGGTATCATGGGTATCATCAAAAGCAGCCTCTCCCGAAGCAATCTGTGCGTCGCCGCCGTCCGCCGCCACCACCGGTTGCGAGACTCCCGCGTCTGCGATCTCGTCTTTGGGTATCTCGGTTCCATGGCTTGGATGCGTAACGCCTTCTCCGTTCTCCTCGTCCCCTCCCACCTTTCCTTCCTTTTCCATTTCCTCCCTACCGTCCTCGCCGACCTTGTCCCCAGGGGTATCAAACAATGAAGGGAGTACCTCACCTTTGTCTCTCTTCTCAGAAACTCTCTCGACTCCGGGTATCGGCCCTATAGTGTCCTTGCTCTCGTCATCCTCCAAATCGGGTACCGCTCTCGTGGCTTCTACTTTTGGCGTTTCCTCGGGCTCGTATGTCGGTTCTTCGGGGGCCGCACTGGCCAGCTTATCGAATCCTCTACTGGTCGGCTCTTCCGCAGGCTCTTCCTTCGCTATTGGGGCAGCCTCCGCAACTAGCGCTTCGATATCTCGTGTTATAGGAGCCGACTCTAACTCTTCGACGACAACCGGGGACGGCTCCAGTGCCTCGTCCTTCTCTTCCTCAGCAGCGGCAGCCTGCAGCACATCAGCGGGAGGTTCGGGGGCCTCTTCCGCAGGAGCCTCGACCACCTCTGCTTCAGGAATCTGGGCAACTTCTTCCGGAGTCGCCTCAGGTTCGGCTTCTGGCGCCTCCTTAATCCCTTCCGCAGGGTCTTCGACGTCAGCCTCAGCAGGAGCTTCCGCGGTATCCTCTAGCGCGGCATCCGCCCCCGGGGCGCCACCTGCAGATTGTTCAGATGCATCCTTCACTACTTCAGCAGACGCAGGTGGCTCGGCCTCGTCCTTGGCCTTCTCATCTTCAGCCTCAACCTCAGCGGCTTTCTCCTCGGCGGCCTTTTCAACAACCGTTTCGGGAGCGGGAGAGGGGGCTTCTTCCGCTTCTTCTGCTGCCAGTTCCTCCACAGGCGTGCCGCTGGGTTCGATATCTGCAGCTGCAGGCGCCTCTGTAGTCTCCTCCGTGGTCTCAGCTTCCAGGGCTCTCTCCTCCGCCGGAGCTTCCTCGGGAACAGCAGCTTCCTCTTCTCCAACCGGAGTATGAACAGGCCTATCGGTGACCAGTGCCTCTTCTGGCGGCGCCTCAGCATCTTCGGGAGTCGGTGCGACCTCCTCAGCAGCTGCCTCTACAGCCTCGGCTTCCACCGCTTCAGCTACCACTTCAGCGCCGCCCTCCGGTTCCGGAGCTTCAGCCTCTATAGCCGCCTCAGGCTTGTCGTTGGGTTCCTCTGAGGTATCGTCTTCTTTGGCCTCCGGGGCTTCAGTAGGAGCCTCGACGGTCTCTTCCGGCTCGATTTCCTTATCGGCTTCGATAGGAGCGGAAGCCTCAACCTCGTCATCCCCCTGAGGCCCAGCGCCTACAACAGCATCGGCGGTAGGCTCCTGAAGCTTCTCGGAAAACTCCTTTTCGGTCTTGTCAGCAGAGGCTTCCTCCGCCGGTTCTGCAGGCGCATCCTCTTCCGCAGCCCCGGCAGGCTTGTCTTCCAGAGCAGCAGTCTCCGCTACTTCAGCGAGTTCAGTAGGGTCGGCCGGGTCGGACTCTTTTGGTTCTTCAGGAGGGTCTTCGGGGGCACCGTCCTCGACAGGAGCGGCATCTTCGATAGTAGCGGCCTCCTCAACAGGAACGGCGTCCTCAGCAGGTGAAGGCCCTTCTTCAGCAGGAGCGGCGGCCTCCTCCGCAGGAGGCATATCGGATTCCTCCTCAATTGCTTGTGAAGGTTCCTCCTCGACGACTGCAGCGGCCTCAGGCTCTTTGGGAGTAGCCTCCGGTGTTGCCTCTGGCTCCAGCTCAGTTGCTGGTTCGGCAGTATCCTCTACCTTGGCTTCCTCAGCAGGATTGGTGGCAGGTTCCAGTGGCTCCTCTGCTTCTGACACATCCTCATCTTTGGCCTCGCGCTCTTGTGCTTTGGCAGTAACTTCGGATGGCTCAACTTCGGCTCTATCGGCATCTTCAGCTGTAGGAATTCTGGCTGGTGCTTCAGAAGTTGCGTCGTCGCTCGTTTCAGTGGTTGCCACCTCTTCTGCTGCGGCTTCAGCTTCAGGGGCGACGGTAGCATCCTCGGTGGCAGGCTCGTCGGCAGGAGTGGCCTCCTCGACCGGCTCTGCCTCCTTGGTCTCATCCTCGGTGGCTTCAGGATCCCTAGCGGCCTCTTCTGCTGTCTCCAACTCCACGACAGGTTCCGGTTCCGCCTCTGGCTTTACCGCAGCCTCTGGCTTCGCTACCGCTTCTGGCTCTGCAACAGCCCCGTCAGCTACTGGGGCATCCTTGGTGGCATTCTCGGGAGCCTCCTCAACAGGAGCCTCTTTAATTGGAGCCTCCTCAGTTGGGACATCCTCTGCAGTTGCCTCAACAAGATCAGAGGTCTCTTCAACAGGGGCCTCCTCGGATGAAGCGGCCTCCACAGCGGGTACATCTTCACTAGGAGCCTTCTCGGCGGCGATGGTATCTCCTGGAGCGGCCGAGATATTTGTAGCGGCTTCTTCGACAGGAGTACCTTCGGGGGCCTCTTCGGCAGCAGCGACTTCAGCCGGAGTATCGTCAGCAGCCGGAGTCTCCTCAGCGGGAGTCTCTTCAGTTTGAGCCTCTTCGGCGGTGGGGGCATCTTCGGCGATAGGCTCCTCGGCCGTGACAGGAGCCTCTTTAATGATAGGAGCCTCCTCGGTGGTAGCAGCCTCCTCGTTGACGGTAGACTCTACAGCGGCCCCATCGGCAGGAGCAGGCCTTTCGACTTCCTCCGCTATCGATGTAGCTTCTTCAGAAGAAGGCGCCTCCTCAGCAACAGGGGCTTCCTCGGCTGTAGCGGTCTCCTCTGCGGCAGCAGGCTCTTCGGCGGTAGCGGGTTCTTCGACGGCTTCCTCGGCAGGTGGGATGACTTCTTCAGCGGCAGCAGCCTCTCCGACGGCAGGCTCCCCAGCTACGGGGGCATCGGCAGAAGAAGCTTCCTCAGTAGAAGGTGCCTCCTCGCTAGCGGGGGCCTCTTCGGTGACAGCCGCATCCTCAGTGACAGCAGCCTCGGTAGGAGCAGCCTCTTTGATCGCCACAGGCGGTGCAGCCTCCTCGCTGGTGGGAGCTTCTTCGGTCGCAGGAGCCTCCGCAGACTCAACCTCGCCTTGCGGTTCTGCTTCAGCCTCGGGAGCGTCACCAACAACTACTTCCCCCTCGCCTTTCGTCTCCTCAGCAGAGGTCTCCTCCTTAGGAGCCTCGTCGGCAGGAACTTCAGCCGCAGGAGCATCATCCATCAGGGCTTCCTCTGTGTGGACTTCCTTGACAGAGGCCTCCTCGATGGGAGCTTCTTCGGCGGGGCCCGCTTCGGCAGGAGCTTCTTCAGCAGGAGCCTCCTCGGTAGGAGCCGCCTCGACAGTGGCTTCTTCGATAAGAGCTTCTTCAGTAGGAGCCTCTTCAGTGGTGGCCTCCTCTACGGGAGCTTCAGTCGCGACGGTCTCGTCGACGGGGGCTTCGTTGGCAGGAGATTCTTCGGCAGGAGCTTCTTCGGCAGGAGCCTCCTCGGCAGGCGTATCCTCAGCAGAGGCTGGAGCTGGCTCTTCACTGGCCGCTGCGCCGTCATCTTTTGGAGTCGGCTCGTTGGTCTCCTCTGGTGCCGGGGTTCCCTCGGCAGCAACCTCTGCGGCATCTGCGGCATCTGCGGCAGCTTCCTCGGCGGGAGATGATTGCTCTGTCTCGATATTGCTTTCAGTGGCAGGTGCGTCGCCAGCAGTTGCAGCCTCTTCTACCGCGGGTGCTTCTGATGTAAGGGCCTCTTCGGTTACAGGAGCTTCTTGGACTACTGAGGCTTCTTCAGCCGCTGGAGCTCCTTCGACAGCGGGCGGTTTCTCGGTGGCTGGGACTTCTTCGATGGAGGGTGCTTCCTCGGCGGCCGGCGCTTCTTCAGTAGCTGGGACTTCTTCTGCAGCAGGTACTTTCTCAGCCTCAGTCTTGGCATCATCCAGGGCCTCGGCGGCCTCAGTCACCGTGGCTTCGGGTTTGGCGGCTTCAGCGTCAGCGGTTCCAGCATCCGTCACTGGCGTATCTTCGGCTTTTTCGGCGACAGTTTCGGTCACTTCCGTAGCCGAAGGACTGCTTTTAGGGGCGTCTTCGTCACGAGATGACGAGGCATCTGCCGCCGACTCCGCCTCCGGTTGCGCCTCAGGTGCAGCCTGCTCTTCTGGCTCTGCCGCTTCGGCAGCTGGTTCTTTTGCGGTCGGCATCGGGGCTGACTCCTCCGGAGTCTCTGCAGCTGCGTCTTCCGGAGGAGGCGCGGGTTCGTCCCTGGCTTCTTCCGCTGCTGGCGTAGGTTCTTCCGTCGGTGACGGTTCGCCCTCCACTTCCTTTTCTGCCGCTGTAGTCTCGTCTGCCGGTGCTAGAGCGGTCGTGTCTTCCACAGCCGCAGGCTCTGCTGCGGCCGGTGCAGATTCTTCCACGGGTGTGGGCTCCTCTGCTGGGGCGGCAGCATCTTCAGCTAGAGGCGACGCGTCGGCTTCGTCCTTGGGCTGAATTACCTCCGATTCCTCTGTAGCCGGTGCCGGAGCGGGCTCAGCTTCTGCCGTGGTAGTTGCTTCCGCTTCTTCTGCTGGCGGGGCACTCTCGCTCGTTTCGATGGTCGGCTCAGCTTCCGCCGGTGGCGCTTCCGGGGGGCTCTCTTCCTTAGCCTCGGGGACTTCCTCGACCGCCCCCGTAGTGGGCTCGGCGGGAGCCTCTTCCTTTGGTTCAGATAGCTCGGACTCGGTTGGTGGGGGTTCTTCGGGTGCCGCCGGGGAAGCCTCTGCTTCACCTTTTGCTGGAAGTTCCACGGGGGCTTCTGCTGAGGCTTCTGCTGGGGCTTCTGCTGGGGCTTCTGCTGAGGCTTCTGCTGGGGCTTCTGCTGAGGCTTCTGCTTCAGGGGGAGTTTCGGCTGAGGTCCCGGTTGAGGCCACCGCAGGTTCGGATGGCAGTTCTGCGGGTGCGGGCGCTTCCTCGGCCTTGCTCTCTGTTGGTTCGGTCGCAGGAGTCGGGGCCGCCTCCTTCGCTTCCTCTGCCGCAGGGTCAGGAGGCGGTTCGCTGATCTCTTTCGTTTCCGAAGCCTCGGGCTCCGCAACCGGCGCTTCCTCTTCTTTGGGCCCGTCCTCCTCTGCTACAGGCTGTGACTTGCCGGACTTGCCACTCTTGCTACTCTTGCTCTTTGCCTTCTCCTTCTTCTTGCTCTTGCCTTTGCCCTTCTTCTTCCCTGAGGGGCTACTCGGCCCAGCCTTCTCGGGCTCGAGCTCGGGCTCGGGCTCAAGGTCATCGGGCTCATCATTGGCAGAGAACGGTGCTTCTTCTTCCTCTTCGATCCCAGGCTCTTGGGGTCCTTTCCCGGCCTTTGCCTTCTTAGCCGCTTTTCTAGAAGCTTTCTTGGACTTTCGATTCTGAAGAGCGTTTTGTGGTGGGAGTAGCTCCTTTGCAGCACGGTCAGTCTTGGCTTGCTTTGCGGCTGCCACCTCTTCACCGTTCCCATCATCATCTTCGCCTGCTTGCGGCATTAGTAGCTAGAAATCATCGGCAAATATCTACGCAGAGAAGGGCAGGAAAGGGGCTACTCGCCGTCTCCTCCGTCTAAAGCGCCATCGTCGCCGTCGTCGCCGTCGTCGTCATCGTCGCCGTCGTCAAGGCCCGCCTCGTCGATCTGGTCCTCCTCGTCACCGGCGCCGACGCCGTCCTCCTTCTCGGAGTCTTCAGGCTCGAAGAACTTCACCTTGGAAATGTTCGCGATCTGTACCTTGCTGTAATCGGCATACTGGACGTTTTCCAACTGTATGTTGGACCAATTAATCGTCGGCTCCGGAGTGTAGATGATCTCCTCGAATGGGCTACTCATACTTGAGGATCCGCAACGTCTGCCGCCGCTGTTGGGGGTATCTCAATGGAATCGACCTGAAGGTCGCTCTTATTATCCTCCATGCAGGGAAACTCTCGTGGATTGGGCACTCGTTAGAGCTGCAGTCCGGAGTATAAGGACCCCTAGGAAGCGCGGAGGCCTCGGGGGATTGACACTCCCGATTTGCGATTAAGGCCGCAGGCACCCGATGGGCAGTCGCGTAGGACACGGCACAGCTTCGGGAGGGGAAGAGCAGGGGGGCAGGTGGCAAGCGGAAGCGAGCACAATGCTACTCGACAATGGCTGACGATGATCGGGGAATCAGAGCAAGACGGCAGATGGCGAGGCAGTCTCTATGGGCGGTCCTGCCGTGGGCGTGCCGTGGGCGTGCCGTGTGCGTGCCGCTCGTGGATATGTGCGTGTTTCCGTGTAGCCTTACGGACAGATAGAATTCGCCAGTGGAAGGAGAGGCTGGCGTAAAAAAGAGAGGAGGCGATCGGAGAGAGGTGATTGTCGGAGAGCGTTTATCCCAAACAATATGGGGCAGGGCCGAGAAAGAAATGTCTTTGGAGGAAGACAGGCCCACCCAACCCAATCACCCGGAGCCTTGCAAACAACCCCACGCCGCTATTACTCACTTGAGGCAAGGTTTGAAGCTCAAATGACCAGGTGCCATGTATCATGCCGGGCCCTATTGGGGTTGGGACCTGTGGGCACTGGCGCCACGTCGCAATTGGGCAGACGACCGACCGCCGAGAGGGACAAACGGGGCTGCAGGAGTTCGCCTTCGAGCTATCAGAGCCGGCGATGCAACGAGCCAGGGTCAGGAGAGATGGCGGCCCAACGACGCAACGAGCCTGAATGGGCAGAAGTCACAAGACACTCTCCACAGAGGGGGACCGTCCAGTAGAGGAGAAGCGGACAGGCACGACAGGGTACAGAGAAGGGCAAGCTAAGGCATCCGATACCCACAGGGGCCAGGCTTAAGAGAGACATGCAGACCAAGGATAAGAACGAGGGGGGAAGTGGCGAGCAGACGCACCTCGATGCCCGCAACCGGTATCCCACACGGTATCCCACACACACACACACGCATGAGAGGAAGCAGACGGGCAGAGGGACGCACGCAGACAGACACGGAGAAGAACAGTCAGGCCGCTTACCGGGTTGCCGACCGGTCCCATTGACAGACAATGGCGACTGGGCAAGAAGGGGGCACGTAGGCTGGGCGGCTTCTCAAGGGCTTGGGCAGCATTGAGCTCAGCTACATGACGCTCGCCGTCGATGTGAGTCCAGCCCTTGGAGCCCCGTCCCTCGGGAAGGCGAAGGACGGGACGGAATGGGGACAGCTGGCGCAGCAAGAAGCTGGGATGGAAAAGCTAGGAAGACGGGACAGATAGAGAGAGGAGGGCAGGAGAGAGAGCAAGCCCAGAGACTGGGGGGCAACTTTGGACTTTGGGCTGGCTACCGGGGGACCCGAATTGGTGTCGGGATTGGACTGAATTGAGCGCCCAACGTGCCAATCCATGTTGCCGAGGACGTTCCGGACTGGCCATTCGTCTATGCCGGACTAATTAAGTTCGTGCCTGGAATGACGGACGATGCAGGTCGAGAAAAGCGGTTGGGAAGTGGATACGAGTCTGCATCGACATCTGCTACGTGGTCGTCGCCGGGCTGGGCGACTCTGGAGAAAGAATGGGTCCTCGTCCCTGAAGGGCCGTTGGGGCCCCACCACCGCCCGGGCGGCTCCAGCCATTGGGCAGCAGAGGCGGCGTCGGCTGCCGGCCAGAGTGGACGTGGCGCGGGCGGGTGGTGGGCCAGTCCCGGCCGGCAAGTGGGGTTCGTTGGCCACCAGCCACGCATTGGCACGATAGCTGAACGAGACTCTAACAAAAATCTACCACGGATTACTTCGTAACAGTCTCACGAGCCTGGACTCGTACTCAAATTCTCGGGGCGCACCGCATCTGGTAGGAGCGGCGTGGGCGCGGGAGCGGCGGGCCAGACTCCCGACTCGGTCTCTCGCGAACAAATACCTCAGCGTTGCTACATGTCGTGCACGCCGCCTGCCGCTCCTTCTCGTGCGCCCACGCTCCGGGTGGCAGGCCAAGAAGCCAGTCGAAGGGGGAGATTTCCGAGGCCGAAAGTCGGCGCCGAACCCATCCTCCATTCTCGATCCGCCATCCGCCATCCGCCATCCGTCCACCCGTCCAACCGTCCACCCGTCCATCCATATCCATATTGACGCAGCGCAGCGCATGCGCGGCGTATTATGGGGTAGTGTGGTATCGTATGTGCGTACTTACAACTGCGGTACTTACGGACGACCACAAGTGGGCACTGCACTCGACACCCCGCCGCGCAAAGCACGCAACTGGGCGTCCTCAGACTCGCCGCCTCACGCACGTTTTGCTCTCTCTATCTCCTCAGCCGGCTGTTTGTGGCGAAAACACAGCACGTAACTGGCCGGACGGCATCTGAACCGACATGCTTGCTGCGCGAGATCCAGCCTACGTCTGCCTCGTCTCCAAGGCGCTGCAGCAGCTGCCTCCAATAGATATCCTTATTCGGTTCAGCTACATAGGCGGCGTACATGGCATTGGATGTAGCTATGGCCTGGAAATTACGGAGCACGGCATTGCTACACTAAATCGTGCAGAAGCAGCAGCAGCGGCAGTAGCTGAAGTAGCAGCGCGGCAGCAACATTCTAACCAACGACCGCTTCGTCCCACCCACGAACTTGTATTTACTCAATCCACCGTCTCCAAACCAGCCGGGTTGGCTAGCATGTGCAGGCTACAGGGGGTACAGTGTACCTCCTCTTCTTCCACCTCCTCGTCCTCCTCCTACTTACCTCCCGTAACTATCCAAGACACCTGGAGATATGTAACACTCGCGAATTTGTAACGGGCTGCGGCAGAAAGAGACCCGAAAGCCGACCGACCAGACCCATGGGAGACGCCATCCCGGCCTAAACGGCGGCATTGTGCATGAAATGACAACAGCGACGCTGACAACTCAGAGCTTCATATTCATCCCATTGGGTCAGGAGGCTGCGGTGGGGGAAGAAAGAGCCCAACGGCAACCGCGCAAATAGAAGCGCTCACCCCTCCGCTCATCCGTCTGCTCATCCCTCCTGGTATCGGCCATCGTTGATCGACGGCGTCCCATCGTCCCCTCGGTTCCAGACAAAATGATAGGCAGCAGGCATTCTAGGGTTCCAACCAGATAAGGCGCACGTCTGGAGCGAGCTCTACGAGTACTAGTCTTGGAGAGGAGGTTGGGAGTTCCACATTCCATTTCCCCATGTGCCTATCTCCTCGCCTCGTTGGGGCGACGCAACTTCAAATGTTTGGCTGTCACTGGCTGGCACTGCGGCACGTGCATTATGTCGTGATGGGGTTCTCCGTGCTCCATAGGTAATCTTTCGAAGAAAGGATCCACAGGCGGAACACGCCGCTACGCTGCCTTGAACGGATTAGGTAAGTCCGTACGCGCTCAGCAGTTGTTCTCCCGGCCTCCAGCCTTCTATGAGACCGAGGGTAGGAGGGGGAGAAGGAGGGGACGAAGAGTAAGAGTTGCCGCAAACAGCGGTGTGAGGCTGTAAGCGCACGTGGATTACGGGATCTCTGTGCGCCGTGGACATTGTACCACCTCCCCGCTCCAGGTCTGAGAACAGGGTTCTCGTAGGAGACTGCATCTCTCCGTCGGGGTTACATCTTTCGAACGTTTCCAAAACGCAGGATCCGCGGTTGCGATTATGAGGTTTTTACGAAAGAATCCCTTACGGTCGTACCGAAAAGGCGGCCACATCACGGGCATCCGTTACGAGGCATTATTGTCTCCCGGCGGAGGCGAGGACTAGCTAGAGCCAACGAGGGCTCTCATTTGACGCAACATTCAGTCTCTAGACGGAAAACCTGTAAAATTCAGCGCCGCGGCGAATTGCATGTGCGCGCCTACATACATCGGTAACTGCCACTATGATAATATAGCCTCGAGGGCTCCCCAAACGCCAACCACTCCACTCCAGACGACAGACTGTTACTAGCGTTGATAGGCAAGAAGAGAAGGTAATAGACGCCGAATGGCAGACGCCGGACGGCAAACACCGGACGGCAGCCTCCCGATGGGGACAGGACCATGCCGGTCACGGCAGGCGGTGTTCCCTAATCTTCAACTTCAGTTCCCAAGCGAGACAAAATCGACACTAGACCTCCCCGACAATTATGCAAAGCTCCGGCCCCTTCCCTGACTGTGTTCGTGAATGCCCACTAACATTCCCTTCCCATCTCCGCTCACCGAAATCAAATTGTCGCGCACACGATACATCCGATGGCCGGCAACAAGGCATCACATGGCCATCTCCGCCTGGAGCTTTCTGAGCTCCGCTTCTTCGTCGTCCTCCTCCACGGCCACGGGCTTCGCTTTGACTAGAAAAAGGTATGGATCAGTATGCCGGACGTCATTCGGGGTAAGACCCGGGTGCAGGGTCCACGTACGCTCTCCATTCGCCGCGGCCGGCAGACGGTGGACGGTATCTGATACCGGGACCGTGCCCGTCTTGAGCATCTGCTCGTCTAGCTGTTCCTGCTGCATGGCCTCCAGCTCCTCCTCCAGGTCCGCGTCGTCCACGGCCTCGCCGATCGTGTTGTTCGTGATAGCAACGACAATCTCCTCGCTGAGGGCGTTCTGTTCGCGGAGCTTCTCCCTGCATTACCGATGCGTCATGTCAGTTACAATATCTCAAGAATCGCAGCAGCGGGAGATGAGATCGGTAGTGCATATCCGCGTGTGCAGTGGGACGCATCTGCATGTGCGCGTGTATTATATGCAGCCAGTTGGGGAGTACGCACATGGTCTCGTCGACCTTCTCTGGCGTGAGCTTCCCGTGGATTTGTTTCATAGCCTCGCCGGCCCGTTCCATCGCCGCCAGCGTCTCCCGGTTGATGTTGGCCGACTCGATAGCGTTTATTTGCTGCTCTAGGGTGCCGATCTGCGCTTGGGTCTGTTCCAAGCTGTGCTCGTGTGCCTTCTTACGCCGCAGCGCCACCTTGGCAGCTATCACGAAGCCTCGTTAGCGAGCTTTCCCATCCGAATCATTATCCCCCCATGGGACACGTTGCCAAGCTACAGACGGACGAGGTAGTGCGAAACGAGGCCAGGCAAGGCAAATTAAGACAAGGCAAGGCAAACTAGGAAACATACCGTTCTTGTTCGTGTTCACATTCTTCCGAGCCACGGCGTCCTGCTCGTCCATCTGCGTCTGAAGGTGCTTCTCTCTCTTCTGCAGCATGTCCAGCTGCGCCCGCAAGCCCAAGATGGCATTCTTGGGGCTATCTTTCCGCTTCTGAGCCGCCCCGCCACCGAACCAGCCCCAGACGCCCGACATTTTGACCTGATATAAGATGGACGAAAGGTGGTTCCGATGAGGAATCTCGCGGAGGGAGATTTTCTGGATCGAGGTTCTAGCTTTTAACAGACGCCAGGCGCAGGCCCCGGTGACCGGTCGCAGATGACCACAGCAGGCGGCGTGCCGGCCCTCGGCTTCTGATAGCGGGGTTTACCGCCTACCTACCACACGAGCAGCTGCTCGCGCAACCACCGATCGCAGGGAAGAGAGGAAAGGCAAAGATAGCTGACGGGACCCCTTAGCACCAAAAAAGAAGACGCTGGCCAAATGATGAAAATAGGCCGGGAAGGAGTCGGCTGGGGGTTCCGCAGAAAGAAAGGGGAAGCCTAGCGAAGAAGGTATGACGTTCTTAGGTTGTTCCCAAACGGCAGCCTGTCGGGCAACGCCTGAGGTGAGGGACGACGACGCTAGCGCCACCGCCTGAGTGGGAATGCCTTACGTAAGGAAAGCTGAGGCCATGAGGGCGGGGCAGTTTTTACCGGCGCTGTCACGTGTTGCATACGGCCACGTGATACTTACCTTCAGTTTTTGGCCAATGAATCGAAGCGGCCACGCTTCTTTGCCTTTCTCTCGGCTCGTTGGAGCCTGGACTGGACTGGCGTCGCAGACCTGCGGAGCCGGGCCGGCCTCTTCGGGGAAAACACCGCCGGACTGACTGAATAGCCCTCGGGCCCGGAGCCATTTCATCTCAACATTGAAACCCAACCGTTAATCTTCACCCCGTCCTATATTTTCGCTGACCAAGTCAAGCCTGCTGCAGCTGCCCCGACCCTTCCATAACATTTTCAGTTCTCTCTCCCTGCACTCCCCTCAGAGCGAAGAGTTGCAGATAACGGAACACCTCCGCCGGCTGCGGGTACTTCTGCTTCTCCGCCTCTGTGCTCGCCTCCTTGATCGATAGGCCCAGAACTGCCTGCCTCTTCTTAGCCAGGCCGCTTTGCGCTGTGCCCGTCGCCGTCAGCCAAGCGTACCAGGCACAGGTAGGATAGGCGCCACAGAACGGAAGCGATGACCAATGCGGTCGCGTCTCGTCTTTGCTTCTTATCGAGCCTAGTGGATCAAGAGATCGGAAACAAAGTGAGATTCCTTGGATGGTGAGTTCCCTTGGCAAAGCCCTCTGTCTAGCGCTCCATCGTCGGGCATGACTGAAGCGAACAGAGCCTGTGGCAGCAGGTGCGCAGTCGCGGTGGTGGCTCTTTCCAATCTTGCCCTATCCTACAAGGTGTCGCCAATAGACCTGATGCCGTTGAAGACCTATCGCGGTCAGCTAATGGGATCTCTCCAGTGTGACGTCCTACTCGACCGCGGCTGGGATTCTAACTCTGCAGCACCAGTATCCGCTGGGTAACGAGGTCCGCGCACTGGTCGATATGACTCTCCTACTGGAGAATCTCACAGCAGAACAGACGCAAGTCGGCCAGTGGGTCAATGTTATTGGGTACATCGCAGCTGCTCCGCCTCGACATGTCCCGTCGTCCCCAAACCAGGGCGGTTCAGATGTGTACATTCAGGCCCTGGTGCTGTGGTCCGCAGGGCCTCTGGACGTCAAGCACTACGAAGATCGCCTCGCCAGCATGCGCGGTCTTAGTGGCGCTTGATTCGGACGCCCGGACGACCGCCCGGACAGCCCCTCGGGGATGAGGCAAACAACGGGCGATTTGCTACCATTGTCTGTTCCCTCTCTTACGCCCGCACCTAACGCCCCCGAGGCTTCTCCCGGGCGTTGGCCCGACACGAAGGAGATGTGCGAGACGAGTTCAACGTAACCTCGACGACCTTCGGACAGCCTTCGACGATCGAGTCCGCATGTCTGAGATCCCGAGGCGGCGTTACAACGGCAGTGCGCCATACACGGGGTGCTTCCCCATTCGTCCCTGACAAAAGCATCGCCGGAGCCACAGCCAGATTTGCTGCTCGGGCCACTTTTGGGGGCACCCCAGGCCATGCAGTGCGACAACTTGGGAGCCAACCGCCCGACAGCGAAGATCCACCGCCGCTGGCTGTCCGTGCTCGCCGTGCCATCGCGCACGCAAGTTGCACGGAGATGGAAGGCGTCTCCGTGCTGCCCAGACCGTTCACCTATTTGCGGAGCTTGCTAGCGCTGGGTCACACGATGGACCTCGCATGATGCACCGGCTGAGAGAAAGTCTGTCAACAAGCATTAGCGAGCGCCTATTGGCCCGCTCACTGGGTGACAGCGGAAACCTCCCCTCCCCCCCTTTATGGGATCAACGTTTTCTCTCCCACAATCAAGGCTACTAAGCTGCAATTCCCTGTCCCTCTCTGTCGAGTCGCGTCGAGTCGAGTTTTTGGGCGCCGGAAGTTTTCGCCGCGCCCTACCTCAGCTCCTGTGCATTCTCGCCAATGATTCAGGCAAGAAGAGAAGAAGAAAAGAAAGAAAAAAGCAAGCAAGCCGAGCTGCCTGGACAGGACCAAGCGGAAGCAGTGCAGCGTACCTGACGAGAAGAAAAAAAGTGGACCTCTGCAGAAAAGCCCCAGCTAGCTTGCATCTGCTCACGCAGAAAAGGCAAGCCAAATATGCACATAGCCGTCAGGACACTGGGGGGAGGTGACTTGTTCATTGGACCCAAGACAGCCAGATGGCATTGCATTGCTGGCCTAGCTGCAATAAGGCCTCTTTGCCTGCATCTACAGAGCCGACGTCCTCCTCACCGTCCAACCACTGGCAGTTTCCCTTTGCTTCCGGTCCACCGCTGGCCTCTCGCGCGACGTGCAACTTAACTTCAGTAAGAAGTGTCCCAAGTCTCCCCCATACTCGGGGTGGGTTGGGCAACACCACGCCGCGTCTGCTCCTGCATTAGGGCATGCTTAGCTGTGATGTAGCCATGCAGCCATGCAGCCATGCAGCTATTTTTCCGTTCGAGAGAGGCTATCTGTCCTTTGCCCAGAGGCTCAGCCCAATCTCGACCCAACCCCCCTCTCTTGTCTTCCCCTCCCACCCCGGCATGTTTCTCATACCTTCATGCCTTCACGTCTCTCCTCCTGTCGTCGTGTCGTCGGCGTGGGTCGTGGCCCCGGCGGTCGTGATGCCGTTTTCTCGACGATTCACTGGGGGAGCCGCCCTTGGAGATGACGACGGGCTGGTGGAGTGGTCGCTTCAACGGCTTCTCCGGGACGCCAGTGGACCTGGCTGCCGCCTGCTTCTCCCACATCTCCCTGGACTTCACGCAGATGTCGTCGATTTGTTCCTAAGGCGTGGTGTTTATTCATGAGACCAGCAACAACCGTCGACCGGGGGCGGCGAGGCTTACGTCTGAGAGGCACGGGCCCGGCGTTGTGATCAAGAACCCGTCTTCTCCCTAGAGGGTACATTCTGTGAGCTACACTCTCTAGCACGGGGGATAGTGGTCTTGCCGCGTACGTCTTTAGTAAAGGACCGCACCGTTGCGTCCGGTCCGAGATAATACTGCAGGTCGGCTGTAATGACCTTCTTGTGGATGTCAAGATGAGGAATCCAGTACTTGTTCATCGGAGGGGACGACGACGATGAGAACGGTGACGACATTGCTGGCCTCGACTCTGAGCTCTGTGCTGTTCGGTATGTGCTTTTCAAATTACTAGTCTCAATGTCGGCGAGAAGAGCTTCTAGGGGAGTTGTAGATTCCTAATACCAGGCAGGATGTAAAGATCATGGGGAGACAGCTCGCTATTTATGTCCGTCAGTCTTCAACGGAACTATCGCAACGTACCTTGGAGAGGGTCCCATCCACACGCATGCCATGCATGGCCTTGGCCCTACCTGTTGAAACCACCCCTCCCTCTCCCCCCCCCGCGTACATAGTTTCGCACACGTACATCAGTCCACAGGTAGCCTTTTTTTACATCACAAAGTTTCTAGCTTTCTGCTCTCCTATTGTCTTCACCGCTTGCGCCACGCCAAACACAGAGGGAGTTAAAACCGACCAAAGAGATACCCTGTCGGGTGTGTCAAATCTGGGTAGCGATAAGGCTCGACCTTACTGGTTAATGCCGCTCGCCTCACTTTCCCTCGCCCTACTTTTTTTTTTTTATTGCCTCGATATTTTTCCCCTCGTCCCCCAACCCTCCCCCCCTCATACCCGGGCTCTGCCGGTTGACGCAATACTACAAGAAAAAAAAGAAGGAGAAGCCGCCTCGCAGCTCCAAGCCCTAGCCCCCCCTCCCCTTCGAAATCGTTCTCCACATGAGTTCCTCATCATTTGACGGCTGCACGAATGGAAGGGCTCTCCGCCCGCGGAAAGCCGGAGACCATCGGTTGCGCGCCTCCGTCTCTAAGGTTGCCAACTTGCCTTTCGGCTACGAAGTCTGCTCGCTAATCGTTCCTGCATACGTGCTTTGTATGTACCAGGATATAGGTCATACCAACAATTTAGAAACATGGTACGCAGATCTCAACCTACATAGTATGTGCTTGTTACTCTAGGAAACTACAAAGTTGAGGCTCCCAGCTCGTTTTTACGGTTAGGGCTGCACCATTCTTGCAGATCATCGGCGAGCTTGTCTCTTCCCTCCCGTGTTTCCCTAGGTATGTGCGTGCCCAGACAAACACGGCAGATCCCTTCCCCCCAACACGAAGACGAACCGCTTCCAGATCCATCACCCACCACCCTCAAGCCGCCTGACTCGTTCCCATGCCTGCCTTTCTTTTTTTTTGCTTTTTTTCGTTTCGCATTGAGCTGCCAATCTTTTTGGCACGGCCCTCTTGTGGACTAGCCCATCGGCTCTGATACCCATGTTCTGTCTCTTTCTGAACGAGGCGTTCTGCCGATCATTTTCTACTACGACCTATGTACCACCCGGGCGACGGGCGATCTCCAACCACACAACCCGCCCACACACACGCGCGCGCGCTCGTATACTTTCGGCGAATGAAACCCCTCTGCCTGCCAGAAAGACTCGGCCAACCATATCCATGTACGACAGCAGAGTTCGCCAGAGGCCGCCAGAGTTCGCCCTAGACATGCGCTATCCGTAGGGTGTGGGGGGTTTCGGGGGGAGGCAGCAGCAACTGCATTCCCGCCCCCTACCTTAGATTACCTGACCACGAACATGCGGCTGTACTCAGTGTCGCCTGACGACTGTCTCTCTGTGCGCCGGGCCTTGGCCGCACACACGAAAAGACACTGTAACCCAGATCGTTTGGGGTCGAGTTCCCCTAAGATACAGGATCTATCTTGGTCGGTGCTACCTGCGTACCTTTAGCACTGAGTAATGTACTTACTTTTCGCGCCGTTTCGTTCCTCTCTCCCTCTCTCTCTCTCCTTACAGGCTAAAGGGGGCAGACAGGCAAGCGCGCCTGTCCCTAAAACTCCCGACGCAGGCAAGCATGCGCAATGCCAGTATTCTTCTTTCTTCCTGTTCCCGCCCCAGGGTCTCGGCTTCGATTCCGGGTTCTAGCTCTGGCCAGACAAATCTTCCCCACGGTGTTCTCATTGGATGCCCAGAACCCGCACCCTCCTTGCCCACCCGCGTTTTGCCTATCAGGTTTCCTTCCGCATATGTCGGTCGGCGCGCGGAAAACCCTGACGGGCGGGTGCAGCAGCAGCCAAACACGACCGCATTGCCGGGACTTCACGGAGCGGAGGAGTAGGCGGGCTTGGTACGGCGGCCACTTCGCTTCCATCTTTCAAGGTTGTTTATCTTCTTTTCTTCTCTCCTTCTTTCCTTTTGGCTTGGAAATGCCTAGGATAGGGTTCTTGCTTTACGGTATACTACCTTCCTCTCTCTCTCTCCCCCCCGCTCTCTCCCTCCCTCCGCCCCCCTTTCTTCTCATCTTCAGCTCATGTCGTTCCCTCCACCCACACACGCGTACGTACGTAAGTCCAGATGTATCAACCTACATATGTTAGCACCCACAGACATCTAGACCTCTCCCCTCACCCCCCTCGCATCGCCCGTCTAGACCTACCCAGACTCGTTCAGAACGCTGCGTGCGGTCCAAAGCGGAGCAGAAGTTTTAGCGGGTGGAGTGCGTGGAGCTAATCACGACCAATCCTTTGCACAAAACGGAGGTAGGGCGACGGCATGCGCGGATCGACGGGATGGGATGGGATCCATGTGCTCTAGAGTAAACGCCATCTACAGTACGCTACGCGGCCGGCCCAGGCAAATAGATTGGTCACCTGCTCCCCCTTGCTCGCGGGGGCGGGGGGAGGGGATCTCTTTCTTTCTTTTCTTCCCTCTCTCCCTCCCTCTTCCTTCTCTCCCGAGACTACTCCGAAGGTATGTAGCAGTGCAGCTCTGCATTATCGTATGCAGGTATGTACATACGTAGGTGTGCAAGGAGGTAGACGTGCAGATATGCACGCTTCGTCAGCGGACGGACGGAGTAAGTAGGTGTTCTTCAGGGGTCCAGCCAGCCCTAATTGCCCCCCCTGTCTTAGCGTCTGGGAACGTCATTCTAATAGGGCGAGTACGCGGCACACGGGTCTCGTAGTCCCCGGTGCGTACATAGTTAGGACAGGCAGCTTAGTCGGTAGGTCGTCGCTCGACCTATAGACCAGATGGTTAGCCTCACCAGCCGGGGTACCCAGTAATGGTAATGGCAAGGGTGGGCGATAAGACAAAACAGGATCACCTAGGAAAAGCTTCCGAAACAATGTGTATGCTCGCAGCATGATATTAACAGTCAGCCAGGATCCGGAACGCCTCGAGACGGCATGATTGGATGTCTGTCTGTCTGATCAGGGCTTCGAGCCTGGGGAGATGGTCCCGTGCCATATATGAGACCATGCTGTGCGGATATGACGGATATGTCTACGGTCTCGATAACCTTCGTGACCTTGTTGGTGATCGTCTGTGCCGCTTTTCCATCTTCTGTCTGCCCGCCTCTGGACATTCCAGGCCCTGGAGTGTTTTCGTGCCCGGCGTTACCACGGCCGCCGAGGGATCCTTCGGGGTGAGGACACCACCCGCGTATGTCCCATGATAATAGTACTCAGATCTACAGACGGAAGTTGAGTGTGCCCGTTATGTTGCTGCCGCCTTACTTTTTTTCCTGCTCGCCTCGTCAAGAACCTGTCTCATCACCTCCACGTATCGGCAAGACGTATCTGAAAGATGACAAATTCTTGCGCTTGACTACTGTGCTAGTAATATGTTTTCCCGTGCCACCAACGCCGCTGCTATGAAATAGTAGCAAAATAATGAAAACGACGTCTTCCTGGCCCTTTCCCCATTTTAAGCCAAGCATGAACTCTAATTACATCGTCGTATTACCAACCGGTACCTTGTCTTGTACCTGTGCCTACCTTCGCCATCTTCTATTTTGGTGGTCCCACTTATTTCTGCTCCTTTTCCTCTGCGCCTGCCGTTTGTGACTGAGGAGGGCCTCCTCTAGTCGGCCCCGCGGCCTCCTCCTCCACATCACCTTCACTTGTGAATGCGCCGAGATCGTTGTTCTTTTTGCTCTCCTGTCCCGTTGCCGACGCCGCTGGGCCTGCCAATACCGCCGAAGCTGCTGGAGCACTCGCCCCGCCACCAGCAGAGGGAGAAGAAGCCTGCGCCTGAACCTGCTCTCGCGCCCGGTCGAGGGCAGCCTTCCGCTTGAGCCTCCGGCGGCGGTCGACGGCCTCTCGCCAGTCCTTGCCCCACCAGATGGCAGCCTGGACGGCGCCGGCGCTGGCGACGAGGAAGAGGGCGCTGATGGTGCTGAACCAGCCGACGCCGATGCCCTCGATGGCGGGCAGCACGACGGCGGTGCCGGCGCAGGCGAAGAGGTAGCGCACGAAGTAATTTCCGGCGATGACCTCGCTGCCGCGGTCCTGCATGACATCTAGGCAGTAGGTGTTGAGGCTGGGGAAGCAGAACAGCTGGGCGACGCCCTGCAGGAACAGCATGATGACGGCCAGCGGGATGCCGCCCACGTCCTTCTCGACGCCCCATCCGTACACCAAAATACAGGCGGGGATGACGACACCCATGAAGGGCAGGGCCGAGCGCATGCGGTCCTCGGGCACGCGCTTGCCGCCACGACGGGCCATCCACTGGCGCATGACGCGGTCGGCGTAGCGGCCGCCGAAGAAGGTGCCTAGTAGGTAGCCGCCGCCGGGGGCCAGATAGAACAGCGCGCCGAGCATAGGCGTGTCCAGGTGGAAGCGCGGGTTGAGCACGTAGCGGATGGGCGTCAGCAGCGAGTACATGTTCCAGATCAGCGCGCTGGACGCCAGCGCGGCCATGATCAGGTTCGGGTACACGTACAGCCGGATCACGCGCGCCGGGTTGATCATGGACCACAGCACGCGCGCCTGGTCGCGCCGCGACTGGCCCGCCAGCTCGTCGATCTTGCGGTGGTGGATCGTCTCCGGTAGCAGGAAGAAGGCGCCTAGCGCGGCCACGCCCGATAGCGCCGTCTGCAGCCAGAAGATGACGCGCCACGACGTGTACGTGACAATGATGCCGCCGAGGAAAGGCCCGAACGCCGGCCCGATCAGCGTGCCCGACAGGAACCAGCCCATGGCCGTGGCCCGCTCCGTCGGCCGGTAGATGTCGCTGAGCGACGCCGACCCGATCAGGATGAACGCCGTGCCCTCGAACGCCGTCAGGATCCGGAACACGAAAAAGGCCGCCAGGTTGGGCGCCAGCGCCGTGCCGATGCTGCACGCGAAGAACAGCACCGCCGTCGTGACGTTGACCTGGGGGATTCATCTGTCAGACGCAGAAGAGAGAGGGGAGGAAAGGAGAGAGGAGAGAAGAAACGCACCACGCGCCTCCCATACACCTCGCTGACGGGCCCCCAGACGATGGGCGAGATGCCCATGAAGAGCATGTACATGGCGTTGCTGACGTCGATGATCGACCCCGTGGTGCCGTACTCGGCTGCCACCTCGGGCGTGGCCGACAGCACCGTCGTGCTGGAGATGGGCGCCAGGAACGAGCAGAACGAGAGCAGCGCCACGATCACCACCTTGCGCCGCGGCGACACCCGGTCGTAGAACTCGTCCGGAACCTCCACAAACGAGCTCCACTGCTCCGCCGGGTTGTCCGGCCCCAGCGACACGTGCGTCGACGCCCGGTCCAGCGCCGCCTCGCCGTCCCCGCTCCCGCGGACGGCCTCGATTTCTAGGTCGTCCGACGACGAGGACGAGTGTGTAGCCGAGGCGCGCCGCTGCTGTTGTTCCTGCCGCGGCTGTCCGGCCTCGAGGTCGTCGGCCGCCTTGTCTTCTTTTTCTGTCCGCCTTGCCATCTTTCTCTGCTTAACTCGGCGGCGGAGGGAGCGTTGCGATGGTGGGCATACTTGATCGCAGAAGCAAGCGGTACGTTAAGCCTTTTCCTTTTTATTCCCTGGGACCGTGACAGAGGAACCAGGTTGGAGCAGAAGAAGAGGAGGCCAGCTCAACTATGACCACTGGGTACGCCTCGTATGTATCACGAAACACACACGCCCAAAAACAAAAAAAGCAAACAGGGGCGGGCGCTGCTTCGTATATACCTTTAGTTATACTCGACCTGTCCCCCCCCCCCCTACCCCTTCCCCCCTGCCCTGCGTCCCGCTAAATCAGAGCTGGACCACTTGGCCATCGCACTGGGTTCCCTTCCTTACCTTCTACTACTTACTCCGTACTAGTAGCTACCCGGACTTTCGCTGGCCCTGGGATTCGTTCCTAGGACCTGTATCCTTCTGCTAGGGCCTGGGCCGGGGGCGGGTAGAGGGAGAGCCGGCCGGAAGGGCTGGTCTGTCTGCTAGTGCTGGTACAGCTTTTAAACCGGAGACCTCACTTTGCATGCACACATGGAAGCCCATTCGTGTTGGGGCCCCCCGCCCGGCCGCGTAGCCGTGACAGCCGGGATCGGTAGGTAGGCAGTCGAGGCACAGTCAGAGGCGGAGGGGAACGCAGAGACGAGAGAGGAAGGACAAAGCGCGGTGATGCCGCGCCCGGGCTTGTTCCCCGGCAATAGCCCGGTGCAGTTCCATCTTTTCCTTTTTCCCTCTTCCTCTTCCCCCCTTGATGTCCCTTTCTGCTACTCAGGTAGGGAGGTAGGCAGATGGTAACTGCTATCTTCTATTTTTGATACGAGGTAACTATGCTCTCTCTTTCTCTTCCAGTTTTTCAGGGCTCCTTTCCTATAGAAAAAGGGTTGTCGGTGACTCCCATGGGAGATACTACCTGACCTCGCAAGTTGCGCATCGGCGAAAAAAATAAGCGACGCGGAGCCGAGTCAGTAATGGCCGACGCCCATTCCCGGCCGCGACGATGGAAATCCTTTCCCGTTATGGGCCTTCCTAAGAGGTCCACGGCACTTCTCGTACTTATCTTCGACTTTTGCTCTCACGGCTCTCTACTAACTCTAAAAACTCGGTCTATCTAGTGCCCGCCGAGATAGGTACATAGATAGGGACATAACGGCCGCCCCTAAAGGCTGCTCGACTACAGCCACGGGCCTTTCCCATGACGACAACGTCGACGACAGCGACAGCGCACTGGGTCGCAGCACTGTCTTCAAGTACGCTGTAGATCTTGTGGGGTTCGCTTCGCCCACCCAGGAAGCTAACATAAGGCCGCTCACTCTGATAAAGGCTGGCCTACTAATAATGCTGGCCGTCCATCCGGCGCCCGGCTGCCGGCACTTCGCTGCCGGTCGTTGCGAGCTTCTGCGTTCACGACGTATCTGTACCTATGGCAATCGTTCTTTTGCTAATTGGAGTTCCACTCCATTCATGATCGTGTGTCCCGACACCGCTCCTTCAGGTTTTTCGGGCTCTACCCAGGCGGGCCTTATTATGGGACCTTCCTTTCTTACCGCCACCCAGCATCCGCACCTACACTCCGCTCCGTTTCTCGGATTCGGATCCCCGGCCGGTACCTAGGTCGCTCACCAACTCCGATGCACATCAACCTTTCGATAAGTTTACACCTCTGCAAGAACCTACAGTGCAGTTGCTAAGGAAGACAGGATTCATACCCCGAAAATACGAGAAGAAGATGAAACTGTCTACGAACTACTTGACTTACACTGCCACCCATCCGGGTACGGAGAACCTGGCGGCACGACAAGGAACGAACGGCACGGCATTAGCGCGGCACGGCGCCGGTAATGTCCGACTGGACGGGAACATTGACAAGCATCGGCCTGGCCCTGGGTCCCCATTGTTGCCAAGGGGGTGTCACGGCGATGTGCCGTTTCTCGGCAGGGGCAGGTAAGGTGTGAAGAAACTGCTGTCGATGTTGAAGAAAGAAGAAGAAAGGAAACAAGAAGAAAAAGGAGGGGTACAATGTTGGCACGCCACGGCTCATGATAAACCCCCCGTATAATATCACGTGAAGGTGATAGCCTTGCGGAGGTGAGACGAAAACAAACCACCAGTCACGACGGCGGCTGAGATAAAGAAAAATGCACGCGTGGAACTCGTACCTACCTACCTACCTATGTACCTACCTACCTAGCTAGGTATGTTGGTATTGCCTGTTAGCTTCGTCGGTTGACGTCCAGGTATCGCTTTGTCCCGCGCGCTAAACGAACGGCGGGGCCGAGACTCGGCATGGCCTCCGACCGCATGTAGCTACCGGACTTATTGACGTAGTAGGGCACTCCTTACGTAGCATGATGAGGCTGAATCGGTGTGATCCCTCAGGCTTGGCGGTATATTGCCTCCTTGCCGATTTCTTACCGCGTTACGTTTATATTCTAGCGTCTTCCTCGCACCGGATGAGGAAGGGGGCCCACTGTCAACAGGAGAGTAGCACGCAAACAACACGGCTTCTCCTATCATACATGCCACATCGCACTGGCAACCCGTCCAAGCACGACATAGGCCCCATAGGTCCGTACGAGGATCGGTCTTGGCGGCTACACAGGTAGGCCCACGCTTCAGACACACAGCTGCTGTACGGAGCCGGAGTTTGCACTGCGACCCTGAAGCGTTGCAAGTGGGCTTTACTGCTACCACCTCCAGACTGCCCTCTAGTGGGAGAAAAAACTGCCATCTGCCCCCGGAAGAGGATGAGATTGTCGATGTCCGGTTGTTCTTGGCGATCGGGCCCCCGAAAAGAAGCCACGGAGGTGGAGACAATAGGGACGCCCCTTCCACTCGGACCACCACAGGTTGTTGTTCTTCGGAGAGGGGGGGCAGTTATCTCTGTTGGGCCAGCTGTGGGTCGACGAGAGCCGGAGTCATGCATGTTGTTGGGACCGGCAGCAAGATAGCCTGCATGGGCGCCCGATCGATTTACTAGAAGGTACGTGACCGTATCGTAGACCCGCAGCTAGGCAAGCACCAGGCCTGGCCTTGGGTCGCTTGGCTACGACTGGCCCTCGTCCTCCATCACAATGGATCCGTGGATACCTACCTACCTACCTATCTCAGCTGCACCTTTTGCAACGGGCATCCTGGAGGGGGTCTATTGGGCCCAGATGCCTCCTTCCGCGTCGTACCCGCTGCCGGAACCCCCCCACGAAGCTCCGGCTTGCGGAGACTGATGGTTTTTTTGTTTTCATTCGCAGACGAGGCAATCGCAATTCTCGTGAAGTGTGTATGGAAGCGACGGAGGAGACCGGCCGAAGTGGCGGTTCCTCCCTCCTGGCTGGAAACCACAGGCTGCTCGAGGCCCAGGTCGAGGTCCAGACTCCAGGCCCAAGCAAGCTGGGCCGAACTGGAGAGGCCGTCCGGGATCGGAGCGCCGCAGAGGCAGTTCTATCGGATGTCCAGATATGGCAGGTGGGGTGGGCACCTTCTTGAGAGCCTATAGCCCATTGCTTGTGCTCTCGCTTGCAAATTTCGGGAGGGGCGACGTGGTGTGCGCCGACTTGGGTCTGGAAGCAAAGCAAACGCGGCACTTTTGGGGCGAAGAGGCGTGTGTATTATATCTGGTAGAGAGAAAAAGAAAACAAAAAACTCACGGCCTCTTGTGCGGGAGAAGAAAATGCTCATTGATCTTGTGACGACATGCCGCAGTGGCGGGTGGATTGGGTAGCGTCATAGTGGACCTTCAGGCCTGGAGCTTCCTGGGAGATTTGCGCTTCTTCGTCAATGCTAAGGTGCTTGGTCCGGCGGGCCGGCAGGTGCTTGTGGGGGGGTGTGACCCGGGGCGGACATGCCCTGGCGGCGGCGGCGGGGCTTACGTCCCCTGAAGCAGCCCTACAGCGGCCCTCAAGGTCCCCTAGAAGTCCCTGCGAGGGAAGGCTCGCTCGCTGCAGCATGTCCTGCAGCGGCACCTGCGACCGCCTAACCTCCTGCGCGCCGGCGCTGTAGGTAGCGTTTTCTCAGGGGCCCCGATGGGGGAGGCAGCACTGGAGCAAGCTGGAGCTCGTCATCCTCGCTGCATTCGCTGCATTCGCTGCTACCTCATCTCGTTCATCTAATCCGCGATCCCACTTCCTCCCGTCATCGACGCAGATCTTCTCATCCTCACCTCTCTTACTTGTATCACCACCAACCACACTCTTCCTCTCTTCTGTCTCGCCGACGCTGCTATACCTGCGCTCGGACTTCCTCCCTCAGCCGCCTTTTCTTGTAAGACGCGCGACATTCCTATAGAAACGCCTCTTCGGCCTCCAGTTGGTTGCACCGCATGCTCGTCTAGACGCACCGCACATCAACAGCCAATCACGACTTCTCGGGCCCTGGACCCTTTGTGTCGGCTGGTGCCGTACGAACAGGAGTTGAGATATTTTCTACTTGTACCACACTTGGCCCTCTAGACCCTTTGTGTCACAGGCCGCTTCTCCCTTCGGCCAGCCAACCATTGCTTTCTTTCCCCGGACTTTTTACACCCGCGTGACCCCCCCCCTCCCCCATTTCAAGGCAGCCTCAACAAATTTCCCGCCTGCCTGTGCGCCAGTATCGAGCAGTACCTCCTTATTATTGTTACTTCGCCCCCACTGCGCCCTGCACCGAGCGCCGAGCATACGGAATAGGTGAGTGCCCCATTCAACGGACCTTCCGGCTCCCGAGCTGGCCACGACTTCTCATCTCCTGTTGGTTGACCTGGCAAACAAGCTAATAAGCTGTCTCCTTATCTACCTGCCCGCCCCCATTGGCAGTCCTGTTCGTCCAGCTCGTTCCCCCTTACCTCCTTGTCTACTGGGATCCAGCGTATTATAGCCCCCCGGCCTCTCGACCTTACACGAACTCCTCCTTCTGCCCCTGCCGCTACCGCTCGCCGTCTGCCTCTGCTCCTTCTCCTGGACGACCTGCCATTACCGACTGGAGAAGCAGTTACTCTCGCCGCCATAATGAGCTCGCCCGGCAAGGCCCGCGCTCGCGGGGGGTCGAACGAATTTAGCGTATTCGACGACGCCCGCACCTACTACACCTCGGAAGAGCGGCACACGGGCTTGAGAGCTGGCGGAGCTCGCACGAGGACGTATTCCCAGAACAGCCTGCAGAAGCAGTTCGCTCGCCTGGGCCTGAAGGAGCCGTTCCGGAGAGGCAGCCACGATGAGGCAGCTGTCCAGTACTCCCGCCGGTTCCTGATCGACGTCGACTCTACGCTCGAGAACCTGCAGTCGCAAGAGGACACGGACAACAATATGCAGATCACGATCGAGGATATGGGTCCCAAGGTGTTCACCCTGCGGACGGCGGCTTCCAATGGCTACAATCGGTTCGACATCCGGGGAACATACATGCTGTCCAACCTCATGCAGGAGCTCACCCTGGCCAAGGACTACGGCAGGAAGCAGATCATCCTAGACGAGGCCCGTCTAAACGAGAATCCCGTCAACAGGCTGTCGCGCATGATCCGGGACCACTTCTGGGACAACCTGACACGCCGCATCGACGCCTCCAGCATCGAGATTGCCGCGAGAGACCCGAAGGACTGGACCGATGACCCACGCCCGCGCATTTACGTTCCGCCGGGAGCGCCCGAGCAGTACGCATACTATACCAAGCTGGCCCAGGAGAAGCCAGAGATGCGGCTAGACGTTCAGATCCTGCCCGATAAGATCACCCCGCAGGTTGTTAGAGACATGAACGACAAGCCCGGCCTGCTTGCCGTCGCTATGGAGGAGACGACCGACACGGCGACGGGCGAGAAGACGCTGCGAGGCCTGCCGTTTGTCGTGCCCGGAGGCCGCTTCAACGAGTTCTACGGCTGGGACAGCTACATGGAGAGCTTGGGTCTCCTCATAAATGACAAGGTGCACCTGGCCAAGAGCATGGTTCTCAACTTCTGCTTCTGCATCCGGCACTACGGCAAGATCCTCAACGCCACCAGATCGTACTACCTCTCTCGGTCGCAGCCGCCGTTCCTGACGGACATGGCCCTGCGGGTCTACGACCGCATTAGGGAAGAGCCGGGCGCCATTGAATTTCTGCGGACGGCCATCCTGGCTGCCATCAAGGAGTACCACAGCGTGTGGATGTCGGAGCCGAGGCTGGATCCAGTCACGGGCCTGTCCCGCTACCGCCCCGAGGGTCTCGGCGTGCCCCCCGAGACGGAGGCGACGCACTTCGTGCACATCCTCGAGCCCTACGCCGAGAAGCACAACATGTCCTTTAAGGAGTTCGTCCGTGCTTACAACCATGGCGAGGTCAAGGAGCCGGAGCTGGACGAGTACTTCATGCACGACCGGGCGGTGCGCGAGTCGGGTCACGACACGTCGTACCGGTTCGAGCGGGTCTGCGCGAACCTCGCCACCATTGACCTCAACTCGCTTCTCTTCAAGTACGAACTGGACATTGCGCGGACGATCCGCACGGTGTTCAACGACAGGCTGGTGGTACCGGCCGAGTACTGCGTGGGCTCGATGGTGCCGGGCCAGGTAGAGACGTCGGCGCTCTGGGATCGGCGGTCCAAGCGGCGCAAGCTGGCCATCGACAAGTATCTCTGGAACGAGAAGGAGGGCATGTACTTCGACTACGACACGGTGAAGCGGCAGCAGTCGACCTACGAAAGCTGCACCACCTTCTGGGCCATGTGGGCGGGCGTGGCTAGCCCGAAGCAGGCGGCGGCCATGGTTATGAAGGCGCTGCCCAAGTTCGAGGCGTACGGCGGGCTGCTCTCGGGGACGGAGGAATCCCGAGGCGAGATCAGCCTGGAGCGGCCGAACCGCCAGTGGGACTACCCGTACGGGTGGGCCCCGCAACAGATGCTGGCCTGGACGGGCTTGTACCGCTACAGCTACGTGGAGGAGGCCGAGCGGCTGGCCTACAAGTGGCTCTTCATGATCACCAAGGCCTACTACGACTTCAACGGCGTGGTGGTCGAGAAGTACGACGTCACGCGGCCGGTCGACCCGCACCGCGTGGATGCCGAGTACGGCAACCAGGGGCTGGACTTCAAGGGTGTTGCGAAGGAAGGGTAAGTGCTCCCATACCCTCGAGGGCGAGACACGTTTACTGACATTACCGTCTGCCTATCAGGTTTGGCTGGGTCAATGCCAGCTACGTCTACGGCCTCCAGATCGTGCGGTCTCACGCACGCAACGCGCTGGGCACGATGACGCCGTGGGATGCCTTCATTCGCGCCGTCGAGAACGACCGGCAGAAGACTCTCGCCGAGCTGGCTTAAATTGAGTCATCGATACTTTCTTACACGTAATATCCTTGAGGAAAAGGACAGGGATCCTATCGGATGGTATTTCTTTTCGTTCCTGGGTTTGGCCTGCGAACGTACGGTGCGAGCGACTGACTCGCAAGCCAACAACGCGGATGGCGTTTCTCGTTTGTCGTCTTCTTTTCCACCCCCCTTTCCCCTACATAGCACCTGTGTTTTTTTTTTTTTTTCATCGCATGGAGGGAGTGGTTATCAAAATTGTCTCTGCATGGTCCAAAGTCCGCATGATAGAAGAGCATTTTGCATCGAGGGTCTGCACAAAGTCTGGGAGTTAAAGAAAGACGACAACCTGGAGACGGTTTCGGAGGGAGAACGGTTCGAGAGCAAAGATTGTCCGGCTGGCGATGGGTGGCGGTGTACCTGAGTACGTCCTACATGAAAGCCTCCTACTACCTACATGAAAGCCCCTACTACCTTGTACCTTACCGAGTACCCAGTAGGAGGTATCCTTTTCTATCCTTCCCTAGGTACCTATGTAACCTGCCCTACCTAACCTGCTACCAGTGTATGTAGGTGGCAGACAGGAGACGGGCGAGGCTGTATCGATTAGGTAGTTTCCTGTGTATCGCACAAGAGCAGTAACCGATGAATTAGAACAGTAGAATTTGGGCTCGGATGCCCTTTGCATTCGTTGATTTTCTTCCATGGACCAGTCACCCCACCCTAGCAAACTTAGAGCCGAACCGTGAGCTCGAACCGAGGTCCGGGTAGCCATTGGCCAATCGCAAGGCTGGCGGGGTACCGAAACGGGCATTTTAGGACGTGAAGGGGGTTTGGCTCGTGCTGCCGCTCATGTGAGGAGGCGAAGGCGGAGATGTCGAATTCACATGCTAGGAACAACCCACGGAAGTCGTGTTCTCCAGGTGTTGTACTCCGTGCGCATTATCGTCTCTACTTTTCGCACTGGATGACAGCCGGGGGGAATGCATGTCCTCGGAGAAATGATCTTCTTCGTCTGACCGTGAGCGGAGAAGGAAGATCTAACCAAAGTACGGATTACTTCCAATCCTTTTCTTGACGTCTACGTGCTGCGCATATACATACCTCATACAGACTACAGAAGAGAACCCAAGCAAGGATGTATGTACATTAAAAAAGTTGACAGTATGACGACGATGGAATGAATGAATGGATGGATAGGATGGGCGGCATTCGCTCGGCAACCGACTCGGCCAATGACGGCACACGCTCTCGACTTGTACCGTGCGTGATTGGGCTGGGGAGCGGGGAAGTCGGTCCCCCCTAGTGAAACAGAATGCCGTGGTTGGCTCACCCCGCCGTTCTAACCTCGCCTTCGACCGCTGGAGCGTCCCCTTGAGCCGAGACGGCTCCCGGCCGCGGCGTTGCGTAGGCGAGGCGGATGACTCCCGGTTTTTTTTTTTTTTTTTTTGCGTCCTTCCTTGGAGGCAAGGAGGATCGAGAAATACTTGACATACCACGTGGGAAGCATCGAGAGTTGGAATTACCTAGGTACCTACCTATGCTTACCTATGTACATGTAGGCACATCCCCCGCATCTGTGTCCGCGACGATCCGGGGTCAGACAGCGATATTACTATGACATACTGTCTCCATACGGCTCCCTTATTCTCGTGACTCCAATATCACCTAGGTTCCTAGGCGTAGGTACCTACAGGCACTATGATGGTAATGCATCTGTGCGGCGCCCTCTCCCCCTAACTGGAAAGAGTAATGCTTACCAGCCGCTTGGCCGATCTCTCCCGAGGTCCATCCATCCATCCGTGCATCCATCCCTCGATGGGGTTGCCCCCTGGGTACATCCCTCCTCGCTGAGTGGCTGGCTGGGTTTCGACAGAGTCGGGTGTGACTGACCGGGCGACTTGTCGTTAGCCGGCCGGCCGGCTTGTGACAATATTGCGTAGGGGGGAGTAACTACTTTTTTTGGTTTTATGTGAATCATCTCTCTCCCTTTTGCTCCCCTTCTTTCTTTCCTCTTATTTCTCTTTCCTGTTATATCGCCCTCATTGTCCATTGTTGATCGAGGCAGCTGGGGTCGATACTGCTACTGCTGTTGCTGTTACTGCTGCTGCTACTGCCACAGTTACTGGCGTCTACACCATGGCTTCCAACAACATGATCAACACCGCGGTGGACCCCGACCAGGAGGACGCGCAGTTCGCGCGCGAGGTGGCGGAGGTCAAGACGTGGTGGGCGGATCCGCGCTGGCGGTACACCAAGCGACCCTTCACGGCGGAGCAGATCGTGTCTAAGCGCGGCAACCTCAAGATCGAGTATCCGAGCAATGCGCAGGCCAAGAAGCTGTGGAAGATCCTCGAGGGGCGGTTCCAGGTGAGTCACTCTTTTATCCCTCTACGCTCCTTCGAGAAAGGGGACGCTGACGAAAAACCAGACCAAAGATGCCAGCTACACGTACGGCTGCCTGGAGCCGACGATGGTGACGCAGATGGCCAAGTACCTGGACACGGTGTACGTGTCCGGGTGGCAGTCGTCGTCGACGGCGTCGGCGACGGACGAGCCGGGGCCGGACCTGGCGGACTACCCATACACGACGGTGCCGAACAAGGTCGGGCACCTGTTCATGGCACAGCTGTTCCACGACCGCAAGCAGCGGCAGGAGCGGCTGTCGGCGGGCTCGCGGCAGCAGCGCGCGGGCATGGCGCACATCGACTACCTGCGGCCGATCATCGCGGACGCGGACACGGGCCACGGCGGGCTGACGGCGGTGATGAAGCTGACCAAGCTCTTCGTCGAGAAGGGCGCGGCGGGCATCCACATCGAGGACCAGGCGCCGGGCACGAAGAAGTGCGGCCACATGGCCGGCAAGGTGCTGGTGCCCGTCAGCGAGCACATCAACCGGCTGGTGGCCATCCGCGCCCAGGCCGACATCATGGGTGCGTATCCTACCACGAGGGAAGCGGAGCCGGGCTAACGTGCGACAGGCGTCGACCTGTTGGCCATCGCGCGCACGGACGCGGAGGCGGCGACGCTGATCACGACGACCATCGATCCGCGCGACCACGCGTTCATCCTGGGCAGCACCAACCCGGACCTGGCGCCGCTCGGCGAGCTGATGGCCGCTGCCGAGGCGGCGGGCAAGACCGGTGCCCAGCTGCAGGCCATCGAGGACGACTGGCTGGCGCGCGCGGGGCTCAAGACCTTCGACGACGCCGTGGTGGCGGTCATCGAGGCCGGCCGCTCCGCCGCCGACAAGCGCGGGCTGGCGCAGACGTACCTGGCCAAGGCCAAGGGCAAGAGCCACCGCGAGGCGCGCGCCGTCGCGGCGTCGCTCCTCGGCGGCGACTATAAAGCTGTGCACTTCGACTGGGACGCGCCGCGCACGCGCGAGGGCTACTACCGCCTGCGCGGCGGGTGCGACTGCGCGGTCAACCGGGCCATCGCGTACGCGCCGTACTGCGACGCCATCTGGATGGAGAGCAAGCTGCCCGACTACGCGCAGGCCGAGGAGTTCGCCAGCGGCGTGCATGCCGTGTGGCCCGAGATGAAGTCAGTTTCTTTTTTTTTCTTCTTTTCCTCCCTCCGTCGCTTTTTCTCTCCTCCCTTCGGTCGCCTTCGTCTCTTTGTTGTTCCTTCTCCTCCCTTCGGTCGCCTTCGTCTCTTTGTTGTTCCGTCTCCTCCCTTCAGTCGCTTTTCTTCTCCTCCCTCCGGTCGCCATCGTCTCTTTTCCGTCTCTTTTCTCTCATCCTTCCAGTCGCTGCTATCTTTCTTCCTCCTTCTTCTCCTCTGCTAACATCCCTAGGCTGGCCTACAACCTGTCGCCCTCGTTCAACTGGAAGACGGCGATGCCGCGGGCGGAGCAGGAGACGTACATCCGGCGGCTGGCCAAGCTGGGCTACTGCTGGCAGTTCATCACGCTGGCGGGCCTGCACACGACGGCGCTGATCAGCGACCAATTCGCGCGGGCGTACGCGCGCGACGGCATGCGCGCGTACGGCGAGCTGGTGCAGGAGCCCGAGATGGACTCGGGCGTCGACGTGGTCAAGCACCAGAAATGGAGCGGCGCCGCCTACGTCGACGAGCTGCAGAAGATGGTCACCGGCGGCGTCAGCAGCACCGCCGCCATGGGCAAGGGCGTGACCGAAGACCAGTTCCATTAGCCGTGTACACCGTATTTAGATACCGTAGCTTGCAGGTTGCAGGGGAAAATGCGTGATCGGAAAGAAGAGAGATCGCTCCCGAGAGGACGATGGGCGTGACGGTGACGGTAGCGGTAGCGTGACCATCTCCGCTTGAGCACAAGCATGGCATTCCTACGCTTGCAGGGGGCTGCTGCTAGCAGCCACTAATGGCCCCTAATTCGCAGACGCTACAGCGGCTCGGCGGGGTCACCCCAGGGCAGCCAGCCTGCACGTCAGGCCGAGCCGGGCCAGCAGCCAATCAGACGCGTAACTGTGCTTCGGTAGTGGCCTGCTATCGCGTCACCTTCCTTTCAGCAGCAGCTCTCCCTTCTCGCCCTCCGTCCTCCACCCTCGACAAACCCCTCCATCCGCTCCTCGTTCTTCCCACCTACCGGCCACCATCAGCTGCCTGCGAGCGCCATTCCTCAATTCGCCTCCCTTCTATCGCTGGGTCTTTGTGCCTCTCGGTCTTTAAAAGTAATCCGGCTGCCCCTCTGGTGAGCGACTCCTCTTTGTTATTGCTCTGCTATCGACGAATAATTGCACGTCTATTGCGCTCTCGCGGCGTCCAATCAATCCTCTGACCGAGCTCTGTTACCTACCTAGTTCTCGCCACCAATTCTGGGCGGCAGCTCTCGGTACCAGTTCTGGGTGCCAGCTCTACCTTTCACCCCTACAGACGGCGTGAAGCCCACGAGTACGATGGCCACCCCTAGCTACGCCAAACCGCCGGCTGCTGCCGCCGCCGACCGGCCGGCCAATCCAGACATCGCCGCTCTCGCAGCGGCCGAAGGCGCCGTCGCCATCCGCAGCGGCACCGGCACGCCCGTCCCCGGCACCGGCACCGTGACGCCGGCCATGTCGGAGCTGCCCCCCGACCAGGTCGCCTTCAGCCTCAAGGTGTCGCTGGCCGACCTGTGCGCCAAGGCCGCCGCCCTGTACGGCCACAAGAAGTACGACGAGTCGGCCGAGCTGTACGCCCAGGCCTCCGAGATGCAGGCCGAGATGAACGGCGAGATGAACCCGGACAACGCCGAGATCCTCTTCCTCTACGGCCGCGCCCTGTTCAAGGTCGGCCAGAGCAAGAGCGACGTCCTGGGCGGCAAGGCTCCCGACGCCAAGGGCAAGCCGCCCGCGGCCAAGAAGGCGAAGAAGGAGGCCAAGCCCGCGTCCGAGGCCCAGCAGATTGCCGAGGAGAAGGTCGCTATCCTGGCCTCCAAGACCGACGCCGGCCGGTCCGAGGCTGCCCATCTGGAGGCCAAGAAGCCCCTCTTCCAGTTTACCGGCGACGAGAACTTCGACGACTCCGACGAGGAGGAGGTGCGTGGACCGCCCTCCCCGTTCCTTGTCTCCTCCCGAGGCATATACAGCTAATACGTAGAGGTGTTATCTGCAGGGCGCCGGCGATGCCGAAGCTGGAGAGGAAGAAGACGAAGAGGACGACCTCGCGGTCGCTTTCGAGATCCTCGACATGGTCCGTGTGCTTTTCGAGAAGCAGCTGAAGATCAATATGGACGAGGGAGAGGGCGTCGACGACGCTGCCGCCGAGGCCGACACTGCCGATGCCGGCAAGGGCAAGCAGCGTGCTGTCGATGCCGAAGAGAAGGCCAATAAGCTGGAGGGGGAGCCCGAGACCATCTTTCCGCCCTCGCTGAAGCACGCCATGGAGCGTCTGGCCGACACGCACGACCTCCTCGCCGAGATCTCGCTGGAGAACGAGAGGTGTGTTTCCCGCCCCTCTCATCCCCAGCCTCTCGTCTGCGAGTCTTCCCTAACATAGACCGCGTTTTTTCCCTCCCTCTTTTCCTCCTCCACAGGTACACAGACGCCATCTATGATTGCCGGGAATCGCTGCGGTACAAGAAGCTGCTCTTCTCCAAGGACTCGGAGATCATCGCCGAGGCGCACTTCAAGCTCTCTCTGGCTCTCGAGTTCGCGTCGGTGACCACGTCCGAGGAGGACAAGCAGAAGGAAGGCGCGCAACAGGTCGACCAGGACCTCCGCGACCAGGCGGCTGAGGAGCTCGAGGCCGCCATCGAGAGCACCAAGCTCAAGCTGCAGAACAAGGAAGTCGAGCTCGCCACTCTGCACTCGCCCGAGGACAACGAGGCCACGCGAAAGCAGATCGCCGACGTGAAGGAGCTCATCGCCGATATGGAGCAGCGCGTACGTCTGTCCATTTCTTCTCACTCCCCCAAGGAAGACGAAGCTAATAACGCGGCCATGTCGCCTCGTACAGCTTGTCGATCTGCGCATGCCCCCGATCGACGTCAACGCTGCCCTCAACGGACCCGGCGGGAACGCCATGGGAGGCATTCTCGGTTCCGTGCTGGGCGAGTCGTCCTCCCAGACCGAGGCTCGCATCGAGGAGGCCAAGAAGTCGGCCAAGGACCTGACCGGTCTCATCCGGAAGAAGCCCCACGCTAAGCAGCCCGCCGCCGCTGCTTCGGCGAACGGCTCCGATGCGAATGGCCACGCCAATGGCAAGCGCAAGGCGGAGGACGCTGCTGATGTCGACGATGCCGATGTCAAGAAGCCCCGCGTCGAGGACGAGGGGGAGACGGCTGCGGTCTAAAGGACATGGCCCCGCGCCATCCACACTCCGTTGCTTGCAGCATGCACTGGCGACGAAGTAATCCGTACTTGTGTATATTATCAACCACGATGTTTTCCCTGTCTTTCCCCCTTTTCCTCCCTTTTCTTTTCCATAATTTTCCTGTTTTTCACCGATCCGTGTCATTTTCCTCCGGCTGCGCTTCTATTACTCCGATACCAGGAAGTGGGTTGGGAGGGGAGGGAGAGGGCGGTATGGAACAAAAAGGCGATAATTAAGTCGTCAAACTTCTGTTTTTTCTGCTTGTTTTCCGGCCCTTCGTGGCCTGTCTGTGTATGGGATTTATGCTTCTGTTGGATGGGATGGTTGGCGGGGCAAGGCAAGCTGCAACAGAAAGTGAACAGGAAGTGGGCGGGTAAGAACAGGCAACAAATGAAAGATGCGCATAGCTACGTATGTAACTTAGGTCATTGACGTTTGCATCTAGTGATAGGTTTAGTAATTTCTTACTCTCAGCCCTTATGCACCATCAAGTTCTTATGCCCACTTCTACTGCGTGTTGTAGATTTTGGCTCAACGCTCAATTTTTTCTCACGTCTATGCCACCTCTATTCTCATCTATCGCTTGATAGAAATCTGTGACGAAATAATTGTCACGTACGACCATAGGTGCTGGAAAATACGGGATCCCGTCCGCTCTCCCCTAGTCAAACCAGTAACCGGCGGATTAGTAGTTGGGTCGGTGACGACCAGCGAATCCCCGCTGTTGTACGTTTTTGTTTTCATTACTTAATTTTTTCCCCCTTTTTATTGTTTGATTTTTAGATTCCTCGTCGTACCTACTTTTGGCTTGGATGTACTTCCTCGTTGAGGACGAGTTTTTAAACTTCTTACCGTGTGACTAGCATTCATAGGACAGGTGGATAAGTCAAGGCCACGCGGAGAGAATCAATAAATCTAGCAATATGATTACATATTACCTAGGTTTAGGTGCAGGTAGGGAGTAGTAGTAGCTTGCGCTCCAAATGTGCCGTCTAAACCAAGTAGCCCATAATGTCCCCGTACCCTATCCAGGAGGCCCTCTGGAGTGCAACACCCAAGATCCAAGAGGCGCCTCGACGCCGTAAGTACATATCCATGTCCCTTCCATTTTCCCTTTCCCTTTTTTAGTCATCATCCAATGTCTCCCAAGCTTAAAGTTCATCCGTCTCATCGTCGTCACCATTGCTGCCGGCCCCTTCGTCCTCGCTATACAAGAAGATCGCGGATGGCTTCTTGACGACCTGTTTCTGCCTCGTATTGCCTTCTTCTCCGTCCCCTCCCCCTTCCTCCTTCTTCTCCGCCTCGGTGGGGGTGGGGAATGGAGGGAGACCGGCTCGTACCCTACGTGCGGACGGACTGCGCCCCCCTTCTTTCTTGTCGTCTTTTTGGACGTCCTCCACGTCCACACCTAGTCTCACATCGGCGGGGTTGCCTTTCGTGTCTCCTTGTTCTTCCTCCCTCTTCCTCGCCGCCGCCGCCACCACTTCCGTCTCGGCCTCGAGCATCTCCGGCCTGTCTTCTTCTTCTTCGTCCTTGACTTGTCCGCTCCGCCGCGGCACCTCGTCCGCTCGCTCGAGCAGCCGGGCCTCGCGCGCCTTGTAGAAAGCGTGGAGACAGCACCGGCGCTGCTCCTGGGTCCAGCTCTCGACGACGAGGGCGAAGTCGGTGGCGGAGGGGAAGCCGAACTGGCGGGCCATGGAGCAGAACTGACGGCGCATTACGTCGGGTGGGGGGTTGTAGCGGAAGCGGAAGGGGAAGGCGTCGGCGCCGGACAGGGATCGGAGCGCCGTGTTGGCCTGGCTGTCGGCGAAGAGCACGGCATCGGCGGGTCTCGTTGTCGGCTTACCGGGGGGACCGTCAGGAAGGCCGGGGTCGGCTTTGTCGCCCTCACCGGCGTCGGGGTCGGCGGGGTCGGCGGGGTCGGAGGCCAGCATCTCGACGGCGCGCCGCGAGAGCTGCTCCTCGACCTTGCTGCTGCCCACGACCTCGGAGTTCTCGTGGGTGTACTCAACGCCGGCACTGGCGAGGATGGCCTGGATGGCGTCGCTCTTGGCGCGGCTGCTGGTCGCCGCGGTCTTGGCCGTGCGGAGGGCCTCCTCCTGGTCCTCGTGGGTCAGAAAGGCGGCGAACTGGCTGAGACCGCCGTCGTCGTCGTCGGTAGCAACGGGTGGCGGGGCGCCGTCCTCCCTCTTGATGAGGGTGAGGACGTCGGCGGCATCGTCGTCCTCCTCGGCGGCCTCGTCGATGGCGATGTCGGTCAGAAGGACGCCGGCCTTGGCCTCGGCGATGTTGGTCTTGTTGACGATGTCACGCAGCACGACGTGGTCGGCGTGGAAGGCGAAGAGGTTGGCGAGGCCGAAGATCTCGCCCTTGCGGTCGCGGTCCTGCTGCACGCCCTTGAAGTAGCGGCGCTCGGTGGAGGCGTTGTAGCCAATGTTGGCCTGCTGCTGCTTGTAGATCTGGCGGGCGTAGACGATCTCCTCGATGGTGCCGGCGGAGACGAGGCGGAAGACGTCGACGTCGCGCACCTGGCCGATGCGGTAGGCGCGGTCCTGGGCCTGCAGGTCGTAGGCGGGGTTCCAGTGGGGGTCGAAGATGACGACCTTGTTGGCGGAGGTGATGTTGAGCCCGACGCCGCCGGCCTTGGTGGAGATGAGGAAGACGAACTGGGCGGGGTCGGCGTTGAAGTCGTCGACGGCGCGCTGGCGGTCCTCGTAGCTCAGCGAGCCGTCCAGGTAGCTGACGGTGTAGCTGGTGTTGCGGAAGAGGTGTTGCAGGATGCGCAGCAGGCGCACGTTGTGCGAGAAAACGAGCACCTTGTCGCCGTTACCGTGCCAGAAGCGCAGCAGCCTGCGCAGCACGTTCCACTTGCCGCAGAAGTCGGGGTTGGACAGCGTCAGCAGCGAGTCGCGCTGGCGGTACAGCGCCTCCCAGCGGTCGGGCACGCAGTCCTGCAGGATGCGGAGCGCGCGGTCGTGGCGCTCTGCGCAGCCGTCCACGCCCGCGCCCGCGCCCGAGCCCGGGATCAGCAGCGTCAGGTGGTTGGACAGTTTCAGCAGCGTCTGGATGGCGGGGAAGACAATCTCGCACCAGCGGCGGCCGTCGGGCAGGGTCTTGGCGCAGCACCAGCCCGCCTTGCGGCCGGAGCCGCAGGCGCAGAGCTCGGACGCGGTGCGCAGCAGGGCCACCTGGTCGCTGGCGACGAAGTTCTCGTAGGCGGCGCGCTGGATGGCGGTCAGGGGGCAGAAGACGACCTTGTCGGACTTGCGGGGCAGCTGGTGGGCGATGAGGGACTTCATACGGCGCAGGAAGAAGGCGGGCAGCAGGTTCTCGACCAGCTTCCTGGCCGTCTTGCGCGCTAGGCTCAGCTGGGCGACGGTGGCGTCGTGCGACTGGCCCAGGGCCAGGGGCCGGCTGACGGTCTGGCGCCACTCGGCCAGGGAGCCGAAGCGGCCGGGGTTGGTCCAGTTCAGCAGCGTCCACAGCTCCTCGTACCGGTTCTGGATGGCGGTGCCGGTCAGCCCGAGGCGGCACAGCGCGTTGACCTGGTCCATGGCGCGCGTCGTCTCCGAGGCGTGCTCCTTGAGCACGTGGCACTCGTCCGCCACCACGGCGTCCCAGGGCACCGCGTTGATCTTGTCGCGCTGGTTCTTGTAGGTCACGTACGTCGTGACCATGATCTCCAGCCGGCCCGCGCGCGCCGCCTGCAGCACGTCGTCCTTGCCGGGGCCGTGGTACAGGTCCACGTGCCACCAGCCCCAGCGGCCCAGCTCGTTCTTCCAGTTCCGGATCAGCGAGCCGGGGCACACGATCAGCACGCGCGGGTACCAGCGCGGCGCGGCGCCGTCGCCACCGGCCCGGCGCATCTTGCGCATGCGCTTGGCGTCCCGCTCGTCGCCGGTCTTGCCGAAGGCGGCGGCCAGGAAGGCGGCCACCTGCACGGTCTTGCCCAGGCCCATGTCATCACCGAGGATGCCACCCTGCTGGTAGACGAAGAGCCGGTGCAGGAAGCGCACGCCGGCAACCTGGTAGTCGCGCAGGTACTGGGCGATGGACGCCGGGATCAGCCCCGCCGAGTGCTCCAGCGCCACGTCCTCGTAGGCCCGCGACGGCCTGACGGACTCGTCGAACTGCGGCCGCTCCTGCAGGGCGGCCAGCCGCTCGTCGTCGGAGAAATACAGGTCCGAGTAGTCGGGCGGGAGGCGCAGGCCGGCCTCGCGCAGGACCTCCGTGTTCTTGTCGAAGTCCCTCCGCCGCTGCTGGACGTACGCGGGGATGTCGGGGCTGTTGTCGTCGTCGCCGCCGCCGTGCTCATCGTCGCCGTCGTCCCGGCGGCCGCCACCGCGACTCTGGCGACTCTTTCCCGCGCCGGTCTCTCTCTCGGCGCCGTTCCTGCTGCCCCTGTCCTTCGCATCCGCCTTCTTCCTCCTGCCTCGGGCGGCCGACCTCCGCTTGCGGTTCTTCAGCCGCTCGTACTCGCCGTCGGAGTCATCCGTCCACTCGACCTTCTCCTCGCTGAGCTTCCGCTTGAGGGGCCGGCGGGCGCGGGTCGGCGGAGGCAAGTCGGCATCGCCGTCGGTGGCTTCGGGGCTGTCGTCGTCGTCGATCACGATGGGGTTGTCGGCCGCCGCAGCGGAGGACGGGCGCGCGGCCATCTTTCGACCCGCCCGGCATCCAGGAGGCACCGAACACGATAGAGCACTGAGCACGAAGGAGCGCTGTCTACGGAGGCCCTCGCCGGCCCCTCACCAGCGAGACGACGCGACGCGACGCGACGAGATGAGATGGAGATGGTGGGATGGATAGGACAGGGGTGGTCAGTGGCGGAGATGCTGGAGCGGAGTCGTTGGGTGAAATGCATAGACGGTTAGCGCTGACGAGAGAGGAGCTCGACTCTGACTGTGCTGGGCGGACAGCCGAGGCTACAGCGGAGCAGGCAGTGGCTCCAGTGGCTGCAGCGGCCACTTACAGCGGTCAAATTACAAACTTTAGTGGTTGCAGTGGGCTGCCCGTAGCGGACGGGCACCCCGCAGTCTGACGTCTTTCTTCTCCAACCCACACAGCCAGAGCCGGCCACATGAGAACTTCGAAGGCAACTCCCTGCTGGCAGACCAGACTCTAGCCAACCGCCACCCACACCAGACCAGGCTGACGGTGGAGTGTGCCGAGGCTCGACCGGGTGAGGCGAGAAGGCGCAGGGCAGGCGAGGGAACATCGTGGAACATCGTCAAAGAGCCTCCGGCTTTAAATCAGACGAGATGGCGTCTTCCGGTGTCGTTCAGGATATGCTCGAGGCCGTCTGCTCTCGCGACTACTCGGACACCTCTCGACGATGGAGCCTGCGAGCGCGAACACGGGCTTCTTCCAGCCGCTGCCGGTGGTGCGGAACCAGGTCGACGACGACGCCAGCTTCCGGCGGATCCTGAAGCGTAAGTGCCGCTGTAGAATCTCCCCCCTTCCGCCGAGCGAGCTGACCATCCGGCAGTGTTCGTGCCGCCGCAGCTGCTCGAGCAGGTCGGCGACGACATGGCCCAGCTGGGCGACGACGTGCTCTCCGACACGATCCTCGACTACGTCGCCGATGCCGAGCGCCATCCGCCGCACCTCCGGGGCAGCGGCCGCGACGTGTTCGGCCGCCGCACCAGCGACCTCGTCACCCCCGAGGGCTGGCGGAAGCTGCAGGCGTACGGCCAGGAAAAGGGGTAACTAGCCATCCTTTCCCCTCCCTCTGCGGCTGCGCCCTACTTGCGTCCTACTTGCGTCTTACTTGCGTCTCCTGCTGACACCGTCCCAGAGCGGTCGCGTACAACTACGACACCGACTACGGCCCCTACTCGCGGCTGCTCCAGATGCTGCGGTGAGCCTTCCACTGCCTCGACACGCCCTCTCTCTACGCCGTACTTCCTCTAACACCGTGCAGGATACACATCTGGCAGGCCTCCTGCGCCAGCACCCTCTGCCCCGGCGGCATGACCGACGGCGCCGCCCGGCTGCTCCAGCGGCACCTGGCCGACGCCAGCCTCGACGCGGCCCGTCGCGCCGTCTTCCAGCACGCCTACGATCGCCTCACCAGCCGCGACCCCGCGCGGGCCTGGACCAGCGGCCAGTGGATGACCGAGCGCTCTGGCGGGTCGGACGTGTCGCAGCTGGAGACCGTGGCCCGGTACCGCCCCTTCCCCGCGGGCCCGCCGCCGCCGCTGGCCGCCCCGGCCGAGGACGGCGTCCCGCTGGGCCCCTGGGAGGTCACCGGATTCAAGTGGTTCTCGTCCGCCACGGACTCCAACATGGCCATCCTGCTGGCCAAGACGCACCCGTCCGATGGCGTGTCGGCCTTTTTCGCCCCAATGCGGCGCCAGCGGTCTGACGGCGCCGGCACGGAGCTCAACGGCGTGCGCATCCAGCGGCTCAAGGACAAGCTGGGCACGCGGCCGGTGCCGACGGCGGAGCTGGAGCTGGCGGGCATGCGCGCGTGGATGATCGGCGAGGAGGGCCGCGGCATCCACGAGATCAGCACCATGCTGAACATCACGCGCGTGCACTGCAGCGTCGCCTCGCTGGGCTACGCTGCCCGCGGCCTGGCCGTGGCCCGCGCCTTTGCCCGCGACCGCGCCGTCGGGCTCGGCCGCGGCCGCCGCGTCGCCCTGTACCGCAGCCCGCTGCCCATGCGCACCCTGGCCGGTATGACCGTCGACTACCACGCCATGATGCTGCTGACCTTCGCCACCGTCTACCTCATGGGGCTGGACGAGAGGACGGCCGGCGCGCGGCCGCCTGTCTCGCCCGCTCCTGTGGCCCTCGCCGCCCTAACCCCGCCGCTGCCCCTCGTGGCCCCCCTCCTGCGCGTGCTCAGCTCGCTGCACAAGGCCTACTGCGCCAAGGAGTGCGTCCCCCTGCTGTTCGCCTGCATGGAGGCCCTCGGCGGCGTGGGCTACCTGCAGAACGCCGAGTCGGAGCTGTTCAACCTGTCCCGCCTCTTCCGCGACGGCTGCGTCAACCCCATCTGGGAGGGCACCACCGACGTGCTGAGCGCCGACATGCTGCGCGCCCTCAAGCATCCCTCCTCCGGCCGCCAGACTCTCGACGCCCTCGACTGGTTCGTCACCCACGCCCTCGGCACACCGGCCGCGGCTGCAGCCGGGAAGACGCCGTCGTCGCTGAGAGCGGGCGGGGAGGCCGCCCTGTCGGCGTGGCAGGCCGTGCGGGCCAGGCTCGAGCGCGGCTCGCACGAGGGCCTGCTCGCCGGCGCGAGGGACATCCTCTACCGCATCGCCGAGGTCCTCATGGCCGCCCTGCTGCTGGCCGACGCCCGGAGCGACGGCTCGCCCGCGGCAGAGGCCATGTGCCGCCGCTATCTGGCCAAGAAGGGCTTCCTCAGCAGCGACGCCGTCGAGGAGGCCACCGGTGAGGAGGGGTTGGCAGTGGACCTCGCCATCGTGTACGGGCCGGGCGGGCTCGAGGGCCAGCCGTCGCCGGAGGCCACGCTCGCTAGGCTGTAGCCAGGCGGTAGATAGGGGGGCCTCGTGGCTGCCTTGCATAGAATAACGCCACTTTGTGATGCAGCTGCTGTCTTTGCATGAACGTGGCGAGTCCATCTGGCATCTAGGCAGCTCTGTCCAAGTAGGAACTATGGGTCCGTCATACGATGCCATCGTCCGTCCCAGGACGAAGGTAAGCCCTTAAGGGCTCTACTAAGACGGATATCGCGATCAAAGCCTTAGGCAAAGTGGCGAGTCAACCAGTCGAAATAAGCTCGGGATCACGTATATACTTACGTACGTACGTTCGTACATCTTGGCAGACGCCAGATCAGCGGAGTAGAGCAGATCACATGGAACGGCCTAACGGTGAGGCAGCGCGAGAGGCGCGAGACGGCACGCGCCAGCGGCTAAATACAATACAAGCCACCTCGTCACTCACTCGGTACCTCCACTCCTCATGCACGTTTATGCGCGCCTCGGGCCAGCCACCTTCTTCTACCGGTACCGGTAGTACCGGGCCCATGCCAGCCACGCGCATTTCCAGCCACCTCCATCCGCTCACGCCATGTGGACGTCAGAACTAGGTAGGCCGAAGCTGGCTCGCGGACCGAGATGCAGAGCCTCTCCTCCAAAGGCAGGCAAGCAAGCGAGGTATACGACAAGTACACACGACAGAAGAGGAACCTCCTCCAACCTCGACGGAACCGACCTGTTTTCCCATCGTCAAACATCCATCCGTATCCCATCCCGTCCTTTTCCTCTCCATTGGCTAGGCGGATGAAACAACCCCCCTCCCCACCGAAAAACACCTACCCGAACTGACCTACAGATAGATACCTACCTCCCTCTTTCCCTCACCGCCGGAAGGGCCGAGAAAGTCCAGAGGTTCACCCCCGTGCCCGTGTATGCATGGCAGTATACCGTATGCAACCCCATCGCGGCGGCGGTGGCGACACCCCTCCATTCCCCGTTCCCATAGACGGTGTGTTACAAGTTTCGGCCAAGGGGGAGGGAAGGTGGTGGGCAAGGCAAACGTGCCGAGCTCGCCCGCCAATGACAATTCATGATGCGCACAATTCACAATTTCTTCACATATGGCTTTTTTGTTTGATCCCATTCGCTAGCCATCTAGGCCTGAATGTATTAGAGGACATACGTCAGGTGGTGTGGGGTACTATCATTTTTTGCTCTCCTGCTAGCCCTCCCCCTTTTTGCTTTTTTCTTTTTTTTTCTTGCTTTTCAGCGATACCATCACCTTTTCCCCTTAACCCGTCTCCGGAATGCATGCAGTCTCGGGATACGATGGTAATATGTAGGCTAGGTATGTACCTAGGTATGTATAAATAAATAATATAATGCTCGGTAAAATACATGTGGAAGAAAGATAGTTTTGCAAAGAAAAAAAAGGAAAAGGTGACACGGGCGATTGATGCCCTTTTGCCTACTAAAATGCTAGGGATACCTAGGAAGGAATTGATGATAGCAACTAGAGTGATAAGACAATAGGAACCAGCTGGCCGACTGATAGACTGACTGACACGCACACGCCGACGGCGGTTTGGTTCTGAGAAAGATAAGAGTATAGTATGATATAGCAAGGAAAAGTGGACGATGTCATCCATGGATGTGTGTAGGTGTACCTACAGGTAAGGTACCTAGGTATGTAAAAATGATGCCTCCATGCTTTCGCGATTTTTCGGCCGTCCACAGCGTCACCAATTTTCCGTCCCGGGTTGATAAGCGGTGCCTGGTAGCCCGGCATCGATGATTTGCCCCGATTCCCCCCCCCTTCCAACGCCGTGGTGATGATAGTAGACACACTATGCAACAGCAAGATATATGTGTAAAATAAAAAATAGGCCAGGATCCTGAGACGGATGCGTAGATGGAGAGTAAACAGATGGTTAAGACAAGTGTTAAGAAGGGAACAGAGAAAACACGAGACGAGGAGGGGAAAAAGTCATCGACGAAGGAACCGTCCGTGTACAGAAGATGAAAGCGGTGTCGGCGCGGCTGCAAGCGCGTGATTATGGTAAGTAATAAAAAATCCAAGGAATGACTGGAATGAGGGCTGGGGTATCGAGAATGGAATGTTCGTTAAGGATCGTTTCTGGTCGGCCGTGAACATCGTGGTGGTAATATATAGCAGTACGAATGTAGTATGTATGCAGCGCAAGGAAGGGACGGGCGCTGGCGCCCGGAACGACGAACTGGCGTCTGGGTATTGGAAACAAGGGATGAGGCAAAAGAGGGCCAGAATCCTGGATCAGACGGCCAGGGCGGACTTCTCGGGTCGGAAGACGGCGTTGGTGAGGAAGACCTCGCCGGGGGCAGCCGCGACGGGCGACCCCCTGCTCGGGGGCGACCGGCGGCTCGGCGATGGCGGTGGCGTGCTCTTCTTGAGGGCGGCGACGGTAGGACTACCGGTGCCGACCAGGAGCTCCTGGCTGCGCGCGCGGTGCAGCAGTCGGCGCTCCTCGTCGGACAGGTCATTGTTGTCCTTCGTGGCAAGCGGATCGCTGGCCGCGCTCATCTTGGTGATCTCGTTCTCCACGTCGGCCAGCAGCGCGTACACGTCGTCGCCGGCGTAGATGCGGATGCTCTCCACATCCATCCGCCGGCCGCCCGGGCCGGGGGCGAGACCGGCGGGAGCCCCGAGAGCGGTTCCTGCAGCCAGGGCGCTCGGGCTCGGGCCGTACCCGAAGGCGGCCGCCTCCTCGAACAGGGGCTGCTCCAGGATGGTAGAGGGCACCTGGGCGACCACCCGCTGGGGCGACGGCGACGAGTTGGCAAGGCAGTGGCTGAAGGCCGCCTTGGTCGGGCTGCGCGGCGGCGTCGAGATGTTGCCGGCCGAGCCGGGCGACTTGATGCCCATGGCCAGCTGCAGGCTCTCGCTGACACCGACAACCCCGCTGGCCAGCGACGGGAGCGTGGCCGCGGCAGCTACGTGCTCCAGCAGCTTCTGGCGCACCCGGATTCGCCGGTTCTCGGCCTGCTCAAGCTTGGTGACCCACTCGTCGATGGACACGTCCAGCTCGGCCAGGGCCTCCTCCTGCTTGAGGATCGAGTCGGTGCTGAACTTGGCCGTGCGCGGCGACCGCAGGTACTGGCAGATCCGCGAGTGCAGGTTGCGCCGCCCCGCCCGGAGCGAGGTGAGGGTGTGTCGGAGGTACTCCGTGCGCTCGTCGAGAACGCGCAGCTCCTGTTTGTCACGTTTCCTTCCTGTCAGCGAGCCTTTCTCCAGCCATCTCTCGCCGGACCCATAATAATAATAAAAAAAGCCTATCCTACCTTGGAAAGCCCGTCCACGTCCTCCTTGCGGAGGATCTCAAACCTCGCCGCCTGCTGCAGCGCCTGCTTCTGGAGCGCGGCCACCTCAATCGGGCTCATCATGCCCGACACCTCGCTGGCCTTCCACCCGCGGGGCAGCGTCTCGAACGCCCGCCGCTCCGCGCTCTGGCTCCTCAGCTTGGAGGCCGACCGCTTGTGGCCCAGGCCCAGCGGGTCCCGGTTGTCGTTCCGCTTCCGCGGCCGGCCCCGCTCCATGATGCTACCCGACTCCGACTGTCCCCTCCGGTGGCCCATCGCCAGCGGCGTCGCGCTCCGGACCTCGATGTCGACCTTGGCGAGGGCGTACACGTCGGGCGAGCCCTCCTTGGGCGTGGTAACGAGGGCACTGCCTTCTATCCACGGCTTGGGCGACGCTCGCGACTCCGGGGGGGCCGACACCGGCGTCGGGATGGTCGGCGTGGTGGCCGCCGTCGTCGCAGACATGGGCGCCGACAGCAGGGTCTGTGCCGACAGCGGCGTAAAGGGCGTCTTCGCCTTAGGAGAATCGTCGGTTCGCGCGGATCGCATCGACGGCTCCACAGGTGTGCTCCCCGACCGGAGCCGGCTGAGCGAGAGCTGCCTCGTCAGGCGGCCCGCCGACGAGCTGTGGACCGGGATGACCAGCGGCGCCAGGTTCTTGGGCGAGAGTGGCTGCCGCACGGGCGGGGCAGGAGCTGGCCGTGGAGACTCGGACGGGGTCGAGATGCGCGGCGGAGAGGCCACGAGCTCCGGGATCTCGTCGAAGGCATGTGGGTTGGGGCCGGTCATGCAGTCCACAAGGTGGTGCGGCCTCCAGCTATTGCCGGGAGCGCTGATAGAGCGCTCATGTAGAGGAGGTCGCCCCGGGATCGTTGCTGCGCGCCATAAGATTAGCCACTGCCTCCCCCGAGCGACTCCAAAGAGACCCTGGAGACCGAGGCCGAGCAGTAAGTGGGAGCCACTCACGCGAATCCATCGCCACCTCCTGGACTGTCGTCATGGGCCCCAGCTCCGGCACGCTGACCTTGCGTCGCCGGATGAGGTTGTGCTCCTTGATCCTCAAGCGCAGGCCGCTTCCGGGACCCGACTTGCCGCTGCAGCCGTTGCCGTTATTGCTGCTACTGCTGTTGTCGGCCTTATCCCCATTCTGGCCCATGGCGTGGGCGAAGGCCTGCTCCGGGTCCAGGCCTTTCCCCGAGGCAAGCGGCAGCTGCTTGTCCTTGGGGAAGAGCTGGTACTTCCTCTCGGGCTGATGCATCCTCCACGCGAACAGCTTCTCGCTCTTGTCCGGCTGTTCAACAGAGACGGACGGGAATGTAAGCTTCTACACCGAAGGCACTGGGCAGATACGAGGTACGGGTAGATGGAGGGAGGTAGACGGGAGGTAGGAGAAGCATAGGAGTCACGTCACATGGAACCGGACAAGCCAAGCCAGGTACCAAGTGACAGGACGAGATGAAATAAGTAGGTGATAGGTAGAAGCCTCTTACCAGATCGTAGGGGGGATGGGGGGAGGCGGGCTTTGCTATATAATTGGAGACGCTCGTGTGGCCATCCGCATCCTCTAGCAAGCAGCTAGCAATGTGAGCCATTGGGAGATCCCGGACGCCGCCGCCTAGGCCCTTTCTTTTCGGTCTGCCCTGCAGGGAGGTCGTGGCTAAGAGGGTTGATGCGCCGGTCCTGGAGGCTCGGGGTAAAGTGGCTGCAGCTCTAACGGGCCGCTATAACAGGCAGCTATAACAAACAGCTATAGGGGACGGGCAGAAACAGAAATAACGGCTCGCGATATAGGAGCGGGTTGGACGAAGGAAGAAGGGCGAGAGGCTATATAACTATGCGCGTCTAAGCGTGCCGGCCTGTTGTTTCTGCTCGCACCCCCAGGGACCCGTCCCCTTTCGCGGAGCAGAGTCTTCGAGTGGGATGGGCGTGTCAAACGGTTTTTAAAAGACGTTCTAAGAACAGGGGTAAGCTCTGTCCATCACGACAGGGGAGGGAGGCCGAGGGGGAGAGGGAGAAACAATGGCGTTTCCAGCATCGGCCTTTTTCTCCGGTCGGCACGTCCGCACTCCCACCAGTCCACAGCTCCCAGTGCTGCAGCACAGAATGGTAGGTAATTGCTCTGACTCGAGCAGCACGACGTAAAAAGCTGTTTTTTTTTCTCGTCAGTGACGGGGAAAACACAGTAAATCCCCTGAGAAACAGGGAAAGGTCGGGGGAAAAAAGGCAAGAAACAGGCGGCAGCGCAGCAACCCCCCTTGCCTCGCGAGCTTCCAGACTGGGGAGAAGCGCAGCTTCCTCGCAGCAAGGCCCGAGACAGTGACCACTCCTTTGTAGTCCTCAGGTAGCACGCTGCCTCTGCCAGCGAGATTGGAGGAGCAGGTGCGATACACTGATCGTCTATGGGAGGGACACCAAACTGCGAAGTACCGCAGGGCGCAGCACCCAGCGAAGGGAACCCCTTGCCAGGTACATAGGCGCGACCTGACGGGTTCTAGACCAAGTTGCATGGGGGGCGACTGCAGTGAAACCCGCTTAAGCCGTCGACCCTGCAGCACCCTGGACCGTTTCTCACAGGCGCCCCTGGCACGGCAGGGGTATTGCCCCGCTGAACAAGGGGGGTTCCACCGCCCGGGGGGGGCGCATTCTCGTCGCTAGCGTGCTCTGCGTGCTGGACACCCTAGCCCGCACTAATCAGTGCCTCTGCTGGGTTTGGCCATGGCCACCTGGGCGGGCTCCTGAACTCGCGGGTAGATGAAGGGTCTCGGGTACAGCTGGGGTACATAGGAGTGCAGCGCGATGTGATGCACGCTGCACAGCGGCAGAGGCGTGAGGACGCCATTCGGATTGTGCGTCTGGAGGAAGACGGCAGAGAAACATCGACATGATAGGTGCTCCCTGCCGCTGCGCGCTGCCCGTAGCAGTAAAGGTAGCAGCAGGTGCTCTGCTCATCGCAGATGGACTGCAGGACGGCGATTGTCCGACGGCAGTACGGACTCACGAGGGCGTATCCACGGCTCCGGACTGGTCACATCAGAGAGGCATACGATGCCGTCCGCCTCTCTCTCCTCCCCTCTTCGCGGGGGGCGGCCCATCTGCACATGCGAGGCCCCTCTTCTGCCGTCGTGACACTGCTTCTTCGCACTGAAGCCCGGATGTGCTTCGGATGGGTGAGAGCGAGGAAGTGAGCCCGCCCGCCATGTCGTCTCTTGCCCCTCTCACCCCAGGCTCGAGGGCTCGAGGGCCCGAGAGTCTGGCATTTCCGTCGATGCTAAGGTAGCGCTCCTTCGACGGGACCACGGGGTCACCAGGGGCTAACGAGTCAGTCTGGACGGACGTAATTCGGATTCAGTGGCAGCGGCGAGCATTGTCGTATCACGAGGCTGCGAGGGGTGAGGGGCACCCTTGCTGAGAGCTCCAAGCACAATATTTCCGCAGTCGAGTTACCAGAGCGAGGGCGACGACCGGGGGCGACGACCGAGGGGCACCGGTGTGAAGGACTCGGCGCTTCGCATGGAGCGAGAGTGTGACCAGCCCGATTCAGTTGCTGGTCTGGTTTGGTCTGAATGGCTGGCTGGCTGGCTGGCTGCCCGCTTGAAGCTGCCTCGTCTGCTCGTTGGTGTCTCGCAGGTGCAGAGCGGATCTGCGTGTCTCGCCTAGCACAGACTGCTACCAAGATGGCCTCCGGCTCAGACGGTATCAAGGCGTCCGATCGGATGGCGTGACCTCCCGGGGGGCCCTCCCAAGCCACCCTCGCCTGCCTCGAGCACCAGCATAATTTCTCCTAATCGAAACAAGCGCGGCGGTTCCGGAGCAGACGTATTACATACAACACGTGCGTCCCGCGACCCGTGCGAGGACGCCAGGACGCCTCCGTCGTCGACAGAAGCTGTGCGCTAAGCGATGTCACCCTGGGAGTGCACCGCAGCCTGCTCCCATCGATAGCATCCTGCAAGAGCCCGTACCACTTGAATCTTAAACAGTCAAGCCTGGCGGGAAGGCCATGCTTGGTGCGAGGTGCAGACTGTACATCTGGTACTGCGTACTGCTAAGTAGTGTATGCACGACCGACAAAGCGCGGGAGGGGTTTGCGGGGTTGTTAGCACCCATGTCCGCATACTCGAATACCTACCTCCGGGCAATTCTTCTTCTCTCCGTCGTCGCTCCTAGTTAGTACGGGCGTCATAGCGACGCTCCTCGAACGGAGCAGGGGGGAAAGCCGTTTCGATAGTGTGAGCAGCTTCGGGCCCCGTCTATCCCCTTTGCTGAGCGAGTCGTCGATGGAGTCGACAGATGAAAAAGATTCGCGATCAAAGTTCGCGGTCGTGGCGACGAAGGATGCTCCAGGTGGGCCGCCATGGTATCGAATGGACCTCTCAGGCTTCGAATTGCCGGAGTGGAGCACAGTTAGCACGAAGTACCGACGACGAAGGCAGGAGCGCACGACTCAGCGAGCAGGTGCACTGCACAATCTTAGGCCGCCCGAGGCCACTAATGACAGCGCTCCAGTGTGCTGAGTCGGCACTGCAACGGCGCTGTGTGCAGCATCCAGCGCAGCGTTGTAGCGCATTGTCCAGGCCGTTAGCGCGCCTGCGAGATCGCTCCATTCCATGGATCTCTCCATTCCATCTCTTCTCTCCACTGCATGAACCATCCAATCCGCCGCTCTGTATAGCCGTCGAAGCCGCATCTTCCTGTCTCGACGCCTCAACCCGCTAACACGTCAGTGGCGACGGCATGCCGGCTTGCGAGAACCATGGGAAGGCCGTCGATTTGCCGCTGGAGAAGCGCCATCCGACTGCAACAGGCCCACGATGAGGCCGCTCTCGTGGCCGGCGGCCGGCTTTGCCGGCGGCCATAGCTGGAGGGTCGACTTTACCCGCAAGACAGAGAGAGCCGGGGAGCTCTCTCTCGCGTCCCCTCTCTAGAGTCGAGACCTCTGCAGGCTGCGGCATCAAGGGCCCAAGCTCCGGCTAGCTGCTGCTATGGACCTCCGCAGGGGTGCCCCATCACCGTCAATACCAGGCGATGATCGGCGCCACACTAAACACCCGCCGGTTCCCCCATTTTCTGTGCCTGCACGCTGACCCTTCTTCAGCCACATTCTTCCTGCTCCGTAGACAAGGAGTCGCAAACTTGCGAGCCTGCTGAGCATCTACGCGGTACCACCAAGGGCTTACCGGATTCTCCTTACCCCCTTACAAAATAGGGAGTGCTTCCGTACGGCCTGCTCCGCAGGCAATTCTTGCATCGAGGCGAGCAGGACGTTGCAGCCCGGGCCTGGAAAGGAGTCCCCAGCCATCCCCAAACTGTTAATATCGCCGCGGGGTCAGTGCGTGCCGGGCCAATTCTTCCTACTCCGCCTCCACAAAGAAAGGCCTGGCTGACAGAAAAAACAGGGGGTGGCCCCGGCAACCGATGGGTCAAGTCCCGCCAGAGTCCCGCAGCAACAGGCGTCCTAGTGCGGACCGACTGTTCTTGCTTGGTAAATAGCCCCAGCCATCGTGCCCTCTTCCCCCCCTGAGTGAGAACTTGCTGAGCGCTCAGCACCTGACGTAGCCCGCGCAGGCCAGATTCGAGTGAGCGACTTCATGCTGCCCTTGGCCGCCACCCTTGCCTCTTACCCTTGTTTCTTGCTTCGAGGCGCCGTGGGGGAGGACAGCTGAACCCGGTCGGTAACAATGGAGCCAGCAAAAGGAGCCAGCCAGTAGAGCCCCTAATGTCAGTCAAGGCCGCCACAATTGGCCCAGCCAGGCACCCCAGTGCCCACACGTTTCGAGATGTTCCCAGCCTTACCACCTCTGACTCAGCGAGTCGAGGTCCATCTTATTCACTTTCACACCAGAGGGCAGGCCGAGACTGCCGCTAGCCCTGCGCGTGTACTATCCAGATTGATTACTAACACTAACCAAGGCTCCAAGTCCTGCCCGGCGCTTGATGCTACTTTCTGAGTGGGCAGGCAGACAATCCTCTGGATGGATGGCGTCTTCTGTTATCACTGGCCGCTGTGAGGGAAAGACAGGCTAGAGCAATGTGCTGGAGGCATCATAACGGCTCGGTCCTAGCTATCCCTCTACTCCGAACGTACGTAGGTCTGATTCGAGGCATCCCCAAACAACAGCATCGTTAATTTGTGCTGCTAAACCCACAGGGAAATGCAGACGGCGAAGCACACGTCAGTACCTATTCATATGTGCCATAAACTGACAGATTTCCTGTCTCTTCTTCTCTATACTGAGTAGGTTCAACTGCTCCTCTAGAAAACTACCTGGCAGCTAATCACATACTCTTCAGCACGTAACCGCTTTAGCACTGCTGATGATGATTCTATAGCGAAACGCCGAGAAACCGGATTCTGGCGACCCCTGAAAGGGCATTAATCCCATATAGCCGCGGATTTCGAAGGATTCGAGTTTGGGTTCGACCAGGGAGGGCGAGGGCGAGGGCCCTATCGGCTACGAGCTCCGAAGGCAGGTTTTCTCCTTCTTCTTCCCTGCATCTGATCTAGTAAACAGTGGCAGCATAAACGCCCACCCCTAGATGGATGGCTTCTCGCCCCTTATCACCGAACCCCCGGAAACGATCATCAAAAAAAGTCCGACGCGCCATGCAATGTAGGGGCGGTAGTTCCCTGCATTGCGTGAACATGCTGCTGCCAGCCCTTGCTAGCGACTTCCTTAGGCTGCCCTGGGCTGCAGAGGAGAGGGCGATCTCCCTTTCGCTGCGTTGCATTAGTTTCGATTCAGACCCTAGAGCAAGCCTCGTTGCTCCGTGCATAGTGACTGACCAGGATTCCCACCCACCACCACCACCACCACCACTGCTGCTGCGCAGCGTCACAATCACACATGCACAAACCTCGTTTCACAACCTTGATCTTCCAGCTAACACCAATTACAGCTCGGGAGACATTGTCATGTGGGATCAACCCACGGCTCTCTATCAATATGGAGAACCTACTTGCTTCTGCTTCTATGAGCGATATAGGGACGCTGGCACGCCGGCTCTCGCCGTCCATGCCATGACTCCGATTCTCTCCGAGGCATCACCGGTGGCGATGTTTGGTGATCGCGAGTCACGGCCAAGTTGCTCTTACCTGCCTACATGCCTGCCTGCCCGCCTGCTTACCTTTCTGCAAGGAACTCATCACATTACTCGCGCATCTCATCCCTCTTCCGTCGTCCGCGAGTCAGTCAAGAGAAAGCATTACGAGCCTCGAAGAGTTTGTCCCCTCCCCCCATCTTCTCTTCTCCCTTTCTCCTAGACTTGTCACAGTGACATGAAGGTGGCCCCCGCGATACATCGCATCCCCTTTCCATTTCCGGGCATCCGGTTTCCCCGTTATACCACAGCATCGAGGCACTGCGCCGCTCAGATGCCGAGAGAGAGAGAGAGATTGGAGAGGGAGAGGGGGATGGAGAAGAGGGGAGATCAGAGATGGACCGCCTCCATCATCTTCTCGAGACGGATTGCAACTACCCCCCCTTTCCCCTTCTCATCTCGGTTCGACGACAGCCAGGCGAGTTCAGCAGAAATGAGCTCGGCCGAGCACCCACGCACGTACGGGACTGTAGTGTACTGTACTGTAATTGTCTGTAGCAGGCAAGGCTCCGCACCGGCCTACCGGCCAATGAGGTAGAGCCCTTTCCTTTCCCCAGGTAGCTGGCCGACCTCTCTGACGAAGACGACTGTCCATCCTCCAGACCAGACCGGACCAGACCAGACCAGACCAGATTAAGCCCACCCAAGTAAGGTAGGTTCCTGTAGGTAGGTCCAGCCTCGGGATATTAGGAGAGAGAGGCCAGGGATAGAGAGACAGAGTGCGTGCATGATGCCGCCGTCCTGCATCGTTTAATTAGCAGCACCTACCTGTACATACAGGTTAAGGTAAGGTTAAAGTGGTTGCAGGTAGATCTCCCTCCTTCTGTACCATCACACACACCTTTCCCCTACCTACCTTATTTACTCTGGTGCACGGAGTACACACACGCACGCACTGCTACCGAGAGGGAGGGGGACGGAGAGGGCTCGAGCGGGCTAGCGAGCGAGAAAAGAGACACCGTGCTTCTTGCGCTTGCGCTTGCTCTTGCCTTTTCTCGTGCTTCCCCGCTCGTTCCGGCACGTCCCCCTCACCCTCCTTCCCCTCTTCTATCTACCTTTCATACTTATACACTGGGTACCTACACGTAGGCAGTAGGTTAGGAGTCGTTTTTCTGTAACTTAATCCCCTGGAAGGGGGGGCTCTCATCTCCCAAATGCCGCCGCCGCCGCCGCATACCGGCAGATTCGCGCTGCGTTGCACCGGTACCCAGTCGCCGGGGACTTCACGAAACGAGACAGAGACCGTTCATAGAGGGAATAGAGAAGAGTTTGTACGGATTCGTACATTAGGCTATGATCCTACATATGCAGGTAACTCTTTTCCTTCGTCCACCTCCTCCCCGGCGAGAAAATCACCCAAGTACGTTTTTTGTTCTCTAGGTAAGTACCATTTTCCGTAAGTGCAACTTCGTGATAGCGAGGAGACAGGCCGCTATTTTATGTATATAGGTATGAAATACGGCAAATAGAAGCAGGGACCTATCTCTCTTCGGCCGATCGACCTTCAGGGTCCTTTTCCGGCCTTTGAAGGCCACTTACTCCGTAGATACTTACAGTACAGACTGTCCCGTACCCATACCGTTCCCACCTTCCCTCCCGCAAGCGAGCACGGGAGAGAGCTCAGGTACATGCATATATCACTTTTGCAGTATTGGCTGGGGGCTGGGGGGGGGAGAGGCGGCACGATCCCCGGCTCCCGACCAGCTTCCCCAAGTCGTGCCCGGTGGTTGCAGTTGTGCCCGGCGGGCCGTCCACAAGCACCCTCTTTTGGGGGAGGGCACTTTTCTTTTTCCTTTCCGGACCCTGGTTCGCTTCCTCTCGAGTTTCCCACACCTTTTTTTCCTCCCATTTATAACCTGTCAGGAGGGAGAGAGGGCACTCATCTATTTTGATCGAGGCTCCAAGTCCCCACTCCTGTCGATCCAGCCTCGCCTAGGAGGTACTTCGCAAAAAGTGTCGGAGAATGAGGGCAACCTTAACAACCCGAGTATTTGCCTACAGGTATTTACCTGCATTCAGTCGCTTCCCAGCAGTTACCCCCGTAGGGAGCTCTATTTTCTCCCCTTCGGTAGGAGGAAGAAGAAGAAGAAGCAGCGGGACAGATAATGGTTTCAAAGCAGCTCAAGCCAATCCCCGATTGGCTAATTGGCCGCAATGGATCTTGTCCGCGGCAGGAGATTGGGAGGGCAGGGGAGGCTGCATTTTTGATAGCCCCCCCTATCCCGAACTTGTGCGACGAGGTGATAGATATCTTACATGCCTATCTGCATGTACCTGGCATCTTACCCTTTCCGTGCCTTCCCTTGCCGGGGAAAGGGCGTCAGTGCAGACGGGACGAGGACGAGGACGGGGACGGGGACGGGGACGGAGTTGGAGGGAGAAGCAAGAAGCTTGGACTGGAGTTGCTCCTGCTGCTGCCCTTGTTGCTGCTGCAGCAATTTCGCCTGGGTCATTTTGCCAAAGGAAACGGGGAGCGGGAGGCGAGGGGCGACGGCGAGTGGGCACAAGCAGCTTGTCCAC
>JAKLNC010000142.1:39972-77200 GCA_022813145.1 Barbatosphaeria neglecta | reverse complement strand
AGAGCTAAACTAGCAAATGCAATGCGTGTGCGAGAGCTAAAATACAAGTGCCTTGCTTAGGCTCCACCCATGGTCACATGACACACAAGTTATGTGCCATGCCCTTGTCACGTGCCCAACCCTTGCTCCATGCCATAAGGGCATATCAGGTGCCCCCTTTGTAAAATTTCGGCGCCCTTGCCAAATACCGCTTCTCCATCTTCAGTTATCATGTAGGATGGTCTTGCAATGCATGCAGATGATTTCCATGCGAGCAAAAACTTCACTTATTGTGGTAGCTTGTGTTGCCGCAGCAGCTTGCTTAGCAATTAAGGTGATTTGTAGCTAAATGTTAGGCGAGTTGCTTTTACCAGCGGATTGGTGCATATTTGATGAGGTTGGAGTGGTATGGCGGTTGTTGGTGGTGGCTTGCTAGGAGTTGCTTGCAAGGATGGGCGGCTTAGCTATAGCCGCTAGTGGGTTGGCATTTAATAGTTTCTTTTTCTTAAGTAACTTGCTGTTTATAGTGGTAGTTTGTTGTAATGAACTTTAGCAGCCATTTAGGTAAAAAAAGTTAATGTTAATGGTGTTTGGAAGCTTGGCAAGCAAGGCTGGATACTAGCCATTTTTTATCGCCATTATCGCGGCAACTTTTTACAAGAGGTTTTTAGCAACTAGCAATTGCTTTAATGTGGCATTAAATGCGTTAGGGTTGCCCATGGTTTAAGTGGCTACAATTTGGCAATAGAAAGGGCTTGTAAAGGAGCGCAAGGAGATTTTTGGCCACTTAGCAACAGCATTAATTGCTGCGTCGATTTTAGTAACAACTTTAGATGTTATTAGTGCGGTGATAATCTTATAATAGTTAGTTTTAGCTTGGGTTTTAAGCATTATTAGCTTAGTGTTTGTAAGAAACTCCTTTTTGCCTTTTTTTATGGTGGCTTTAACCTTGTTGCCATTAGCGACATTAAGCTTATTAATAATAATATTAGCCATAAGGCTTTAATTTACTAGCGTAAATAACATTGTTAATGAAGTTGCTTGCATAGTAAGAGGTAATGAAAAAGCAAGTGCTAAAAAAAGGAAAATGCAACTAGTTAAGTGGGCTTAAAAACTAAGAATAAAAGCTGCTAAGTTGCGTTATAAGAAAAAGAAAATGGAAAAGGTAGCAAGAAATTAATGCATTCATTACAAATTATATATATTATGTTAAGCAAGAACAATGCTTAGCTAGGACTTTTAGGCATTTACATCTAGAAGCTTTTAAGGATTCGCGTTTAGGAAAAATAAGGTGTTTTTAAAGTAACTTTTAGTTGTTTCTAAGATTAGGGTAAATAGGGTTAATGACAATTTTAAGCACTAACTTTGGTTAAATGTTTAGAACTAGTTGTGTTATCTCTTGTTAAAGCAAATTAAGCACTTGTGATAAAGTTAGTTTTTCTTTAGCTTTAAATCATTTAAAAAGCATGCATTTAGCAAGCTGCAATGAATGCGCAGCCTCATACTTAGCTACAAGCTTAGCGGCGTTTTGCACCAGTTGCCATTAAGGTAACCACTAATCCCAATAATTCCAATATCCAATCCAATGCACTAAATACTTGAGATAAAGCCCTTGCTAGTTAATGCATTGCTTTTAAAGCTGATTGATTTTGTATTCTTTTGCGTCTTTGTCATTAAAGTTAACAATTACTTAGGCAAGAGGTAACGCCGTTTGGTGGAATAGATCGTTAGCCAGGTCTAAAGCTAGGAGTAGTTAGGCAATGCTAACAACAAGGTGAATCTTCTAAGCAAGGAGAAAGTTCAATTTGAATGCTAAGTTACCAATCTTCTTAACGATTTGGAATGGTCCTGTCCTTTATTAGGACCATTTACGGTGTTGCTTTCCTAGGAGGTTATAGCCATAATGCAATTTGAGGTAAACTAGGTTGCTTACTTTAAATAAGTAAGGCTTGTAGTTCTTGTCATATGTCTCCTTTGCTTAAGCCGCTGCGAAATTGATGGCGTTTTAAGCCTTCAACTAATAAAGATTGCGCAAGTCCTTAAAAGGTATTGCTTTTAGCGTTGCATTAGTAAATAGGTCCAAAATACCTCTTAGCTTAAATCCTATCACCAACTTATTAGGGCTGCACTTAATTGCATGCAAATAACTGTTGTTAAGAAAGTGTTGCAAGCTTAGGAGTAAATCCGTTCATAGAACTATGCTTGTTGTTATATAATATTGTAAGGCTATCTCCACCGTTTGGTTCTTTCGCTTTAAGAAACCGTTCGTTTGTGGATGGTAAGCTGTTGAGAAAAAAAGCTTGGTGTCAAAAGTCTTGAATAGCACACGCTAAAAGTTGGAGGTGAATTTCTTGTCTTTATTGGATATGATTTCTTTTGGCAGTTCCTAGTTGCAAAGTTGTAGGAAGGTAGTGAACAACATGGCCTAATTGTGAGCTATATAGTCCGTTTGTCTAGGGATTAGGATTGTTCTCTTGTTAAACTTGTTTGATATGGTTAAGAGAGAGTTAAAACCACTAGTAGGCGTCTTTCATAGCAAGGAATTAACTGTTGGCAAGCTAATGATAAAGTTAATGGCGATTATGTGGCTTGAATAAGGGTTTGTTGGAATAGGCTTGAGTTCTCCAAGTTCCTTTTAACAACTAGTGGAGTTTTCGTTGCAAGCCAGGCAATGTTGGACGTAGTTCATAGTCTTCTTGGTAAGGCTAGAAAAGCTAAGGCCTTGTAGGTTGTGCATCATGCATTTAACGCCAAAGTAAAATTTGGAGTTGTGAACAAGTGCAAGGACTTCTTTAATGCATAAGTTGGGGATGCAAAGCCATCGAGAGGCATTGGGTAGGGTGTGGTAAAGCAAACCATCATTAAGGAGGAAAAGGGTCTTGCGGGTTAGCGGTGGTTAGCCGGCTTTAACTGCAGTTGCGACGTGTTTATTAAAGTTAGCAATTTGTTTCAAAATGCGCTTATACTTTGGGGTGTTGCTATAGCCTTGGCGCAACTTAGCTTTAAATTCGTTATTAATAACAACTGAGGAGACTGCGTTTGTGGTTATATACGTTTAATCCATCCAAATATCGTTTAACTCATTTGCAAGACCAAGTGTCAAATCTGGCTTAATTGTGGGCAGTCTTAACAAAGCATTGAGGACAAGGTTGAGTTGTTTAGCAATGTAGTGAATATTAAGCTAGTATTAGGACAAGTACATTAATGCCAAAATCATCTTGGGGTTAAGCTTGCCCAAATCTTACATATCCATTAACATTTGTCATGCAATGCCAGCTGTTGCTTAGTGATTTGTGAGAACGGTGACTGGCGTTTAAGCTAATTGAATGCTGGTTTGGAGCTTTTGACACACCCAAATAAGGCACGCAACTTCCATCTTTGTGGCCCAATATCTCTTTTTGGACGCCGTTAGATGTCGGCTAAGGTACATTGCCGGTTAGATGGAATCAACCAGAACGTGCTTGCCGTCCCATTTGTCTTTAGCAATATGAAAAACCATCGCTCCGAAACCATTTTGGCTAGCATTTGTCTTGACAAATAAAGGCTGGGCGGGGTTAATGTGAGCAAGGTATTGAGGTTCTGTTAATTGCTGCTGAAGGATTTTGAATGCCTTACACTTAAGTGGGGATGGGTTAAACTAAGCTTAACTTGTGTAGCGTTTGCAAACATCTTTAGCCTTTGAGGAGGTTGCGCTTGTGTCCTTAGCTTCCTTGTTTATCGACTTCTTGCGTTCTTTGAGAGGTGCCACCTTTAGCTAATACTAAGGAATGAAGTTTTGAAAAAAGTTGGTTATCCTAATGTAATTCTTAAGGTTGCCGAAGGTTGTTAGCATGCGTAGCTTGCAAATAGCTTCCACATGGTTAAAAGTTGTGGCCATGCCAAATGCATCGACTTTAAAGCTAAAGAGACGTATAAACTGGTATCTGCAAAAGGACTTGAAAGAGGAGATGGAGAGGTTAATGTTTTTGAAGACTGCAAGGACTTGGTTAAGGTGTTGTTAATGTTCGTTAGCCGTTTCGGAGAATATAACTATGTCGTCGATATATGCTTAAGCAAACGAGAACGGCTTTAAAAGCTTGTCCATGAATCGCTGCGCGTATGAGGGGGAGTTTTGAAATCCCATTAGTGCAACCTTAGACATTTTAAGTTCTTAGGGACTGATTACAACCATTTAATCTCGGTGGGGGGGATAGATAAGTAGTTGGTAAAAGAAGGAGGATGCGTTTAGGACCGTGAGGTACCGCTTGCCACGGATTTGTTGCATAATATCTGCTTGTGATGGAAGGGGATAAACATTTGGAATGGAGACCTTATTAAGGGAACAAAGGTCCACGATAACTTAGCCTTTGCGTTTGCTGTTGTTTAGCGTATGCTAAATAACAAACACTAGTAATGCAAAAGGGGTTGGCTTAAGCATCTAGTTAAATTTGCCTTTATTGTAAAGCTTGCTAAAGGTCTTGTTAAGGCATTTTTTGTTGTTGTTGCCTAATGCATATAATTGTGATGCAACCTTTTGATTTTGCCAGCCGTTGACGAGGTTAATTCGAAGACTGTCTTTATAGGCGTTTACCTTAGCTAGTTTAACGCTCTTGTCCTTTTAGACTATAAGATATTTGTTAACGATCGTTTTTAAGCGAGCGGCTAATTTTGGGTTCGTCGCGCAAATGTGAACGCTGGCGTCGGTTTTAATCTTTGGGACGTTGTTTGGTTGTAATATGCTAAGCTTGGCTTGCACGCGTGCGTTGCGCAATGCTGACTTGCGTTTGCTGTAATTGGTAGCTGGCTTGCTTGCATCATTTGTCAAGTCTTAGCAAAGTTGAATTGCAAACGCATCATTGGTTAGGCATTGGAATGCCTCCTTGTTAAAGTTGTTAGCAATGCTAATGCTTGCAGCCAAACAAGCAGCAGTAGCTGCGGCCCATAAGATCTTCTTAGCTTCTTCGCCATTTGCATAAACGATAGTTCCTAAACGCTAGCCGCGTGTAACCTGCAATGGCGCATGCGATGGGTTGGTGATATAGGTGATCTTGGGACTGTTGGCGTTGATTTGGGTGTTAATGCCGTTTATAAGGCATGAATAGTTGAAATAGACGCGTTTCTAACCAAAGCAGTCTTGAACTAGCAGGTTGGTGTAGTTAATTGGGACAGCTAGCAAAGAGTAAGCAAGGATAATGGTGGTTTGCCAAGCAGTTACTTAACGTTGTATCGGTGGGGTTTGCTTAAGGATGGTGAATGGAATTGTTATGTCGTTGCAGGAACGCAACGTAATCGTCTTATTTAGGTAACTAATGGTGGCTCCATTTGGCTTAAGCCAATCTAAGCCAAGGAGAACTCCGGGTCCCAGTGCAGGGACGACGGCGGCTGTAATCTCATGCTCACTAGAAATCGGGTTAGCGTCGGTGGTTAATCCAGGGATGACGAAGGTAAACGTTGCGGCCTAGCTGACAAAAAACTTGTAATTAATGCCGTTTATTTGTCATAGCTCAATGGTTGTGTAGCCGGCTGCAACCGCGTGCTTCTGAAGCCAATCTGCTCCAACGAGGGACAAAGAGCATCCGGTGTTGGCACAGACTTCGACATTTGGCCCGTCGTGAACCGTGCGAACTTGCATTTGGAGATAGGTATGACCGGGGTTGTCCCTGTTGCCTGGCTTTAACCGCGGCTTAATGCACCTTGTCCCGTTATCCTTGACGAAATTGACGGCTGGGACGGTGCTTTTGCCAGGTTTTAGCGGTTGGTAGCCAACGACTGCATAGTAAGTTGGCAGCTTGCATCGCTTGGGCCGGGTTAGCGTCGGTCCGCATTGTGTGGTGATGAGGTGGTGTGTGACGTCGCGTTGAGAGGTAAAAACGCTCTTGCAGGGATGACAAGTCCACTTCTTGACCGCAGAAAGTCGTTGCTACCAAATGGTAACGGAATAAGACGTAGCGCAAAGAAGAAGAAGAAGAGAAGTCATTCGTTGTTATTAAGAAGAGCTAAACTAGCAAATGCAATGCGTGTGCGAAAGCTAAAATACAGGTGCCTTGCTTAGGCTCTACCCATGGTTACGTGACACACAAGTCACGTGCCATGCCCTTGTCACGTGCCCAACCCTTGCTCCATGCCACAAGGGCGTATTAACTATTCAAGCTTTATTACCATATAACCTTCCACGCCTAAAAAACAGCAGTTCAAAAAACGAAAAAAATGAATTTGTCGCTAAGCTTGCTAAGTGGCTAGTTGTAAAAATTAAAGAAGATATAACTAGGAATAACTGCCCTTTTCTCTTAATAATAGCAAGTGCGTAGCAAGATGGTGGAAAGACAATGTAAAACGAATATAAACAAGGATTTAACGAACTTAACTTACTTACAACCCTTAAACCAAACAAAAGTGCGCCTAATTTTAGATGGCTATACCGGCTATATCCCTTAAACAAGGACAGCCCTAACAGCTTAAGGTTTGCAAGGGTAAGCACCAAAAAAAGTTAAAAGTTTCTTTCGTCGCTTATTATAAGGGAAGATCACAAACTTTACCTCCTTAAAACCCCAAGGCATAAGCATGTTGCATAAATTCATTATCTTAAGAATCACTACAAACCCCATATGCAACTTAAGGCAATTCACAACTTTTAGCCTTGGAGAAAACTTGCGCTTCCTATTTAACAACCCTTGTATAAAGAGGAGTTTATCAATTAGCAACGCACCCAAAAATACGCTGAAAACACAAAGCATGTAATAACCTTTGCCTTTAAAAGCATTAATAACTGTGCTTTATACAAAGAAACATACAATAACTTACTTAAGGCTTAAAACTAGCTTAACATTGCCAAGGCATTATATAAGGAAAACTGCAACGCTAAGGACGCCATTATCTAGCACTTACGCCAAAAATAACAACAACTTGCCTAGCTAATCCGCAACCAAGATTACCAGCTAAACTTTTTGGTGGAGTAAAGAATTTAAGGACGTAATTACACTCCTTTAACGGCGCGATGGGCAGCATGGAAGTGTCTTGAAAAACTGGTTACAAAGAATCAACACATAAGTCTAAAGGAAAAGGCGCTAGAGTTTAGCCTTGCAAAGCAATTTATGAGAAATAACAAAAAACAAGCTAGCTAAGTGGCTGCATTTCTTATTCGCCGCTTTACGCCTAAACAAGTTTGGAAGCTTACAAAAGAAGGCATATGGTTTGCTTTTTGGGCATATAACGTTAATGGCACACCTCTTAAGGAAACAGCCTTAAGGAATGGCTACAAATATAACAAAGACACTAAGATGTTTGTTAAAGACGCCTTAAATTTGGAAAATGACAAAAGTTGCTTGTAAAAGGATAACACGCAACATAACAAACCTTGTCTTTGCAAATAATAAAGAAAACAAGAACTTAATTAGGACTAAGGGTTTAATTAAAAGAAAGGTGGATTAACGCCTTAATTAATAGCAAGGCTAATTGCAGCTATATTTACCCATGTTTGGTTAACAAGCTAAGATTGCTATAGCAATACAAGGACATGCCTTACTAATTAACAAACTTTAAAGGAAATAACATAACCTACGAAAACAAACAAGTTGTTTGTAAAAGTCCTTACGCTTACTTACAAATACTAGGATATAAAAGCATCTTTATGCTTAATATTACTCTTGCATTACAAAAAATAATGCTAAAACAAGACTAGCTACAAAAAGAAAACCTTATAATTAATTAGGTTACTAGCTAATTGCACTAAAGCAAATGGCACTTAGTGCAAGACCTTAATACTAAGCTTTTACTTGCAATAGCTATAACAAAACTGCAGCTTGCAAAAAGGCAAGACAATACGCCTTCTTATTGCGGTAATTGGTTAAAAGCTTACAACGAGCCATTACACAAACAAAACAAAGTTCAATTTCTCCTCTTAATAAAAGAAACATTAAATATAATTAAAACTAAACAAGTTTTAAATAAGTACTTACAAAAGTATCCTTAGCTATTTAAAGACAAAGCTAACATTGGCCTCCTTAAACATTTACGATAAAACCATAAAATACCTTTAAAACTTAACACTTACCCACCGTTTATAAAAATATATCCGCTTAACAAGAGCAAGCTTACAGCACTAAGACAATACCTTAACACAAACCTAAAGCAAAAAACTATTTAGCCCTTTAAGTTACCAGCTAAATTTCTTATTGCCTTTATACCTAAGATGGATTAAAAAAGGAAGCAAAAAACGACATCTACTAGCAAATTGGAATGGCAACTAGTTATTAACTATCGAAAATTAAACGATATCACCGTTAAGAATTGGTACCCCTTGCTACTTATCCCTAAGATACAAAATTAACTTAACAAGGCATAATGATTTACAGCCTTAAACCTTAAAAACGCCTACAGCCTTATTTATATAAAGGAAGGAAAAGAATGAAAGGCTGCCTTTTGAACTTAATACAGTTACTACAAACTCACCATTATGCTACTTAGGCTAACCAACGCCCCTATTAGCTTTTAAAAAATAATCAACCATGTTCTTCAAAAACACTTTAATCTCTTTGTAATCGCTTATTTAAATGATGTCCTTATTTATTTAAAAACTTTAAAAGAACATTAGCAACATGTATACGCCATTTTGGAAAAACTTTAAAACGTAAATCTCTTACTTAGCGTAAACAAAAGCAAGTTCCACGTATAAAAGGTTGATTTCTTAGGATGCACCATTAAGCTTAGAAAAATAAAAATGCAAGAGTTTAAGCTTGTAGCAGTAAGAGATTGGCTAACGCTTACCATAACAAAGGATGTGCGTGCCTTTTTAAAATTTGCCAACTTTTACCAATGATTTGTCCAAAACTATAGTAGTTTTGCAAAACCTTTTATAAACCTTATAAGGAAGGACGTGGACTTTTACTAAACGGAAAAAACCTAATTAGCTTTTAATTGCATTAAAGATGCAATGTTATCTAACCTAATCCTTAAAGCACCAAATCCTTATTTACCTTATAAAGTTAAAATAAACGCGTTAAACTTCGCTATAAGAGGACAACTTAAATAAAGAAATAACGAAGAATGGCTACATCTTATAGCATTCTTCTTACACAAATTCAACAAAACATAAATAAACTACCCTATTTATAACAAAGAACTTATAGCCATTATATACGCCCTTAAGAAATGAAACGTTTACCTTAAAAGGGCACAACACCCCATTACCATATACTCAAATTATTAAAATCTGGTACACTTTACAACTATAAAACAGCTTAATTAACAACAAACAAAATAGGCTAAAAACCTTACAAAATTCAACTTCCAAATTCTTTATAAGAAAAGAAAACTAAATGAAAAAGCAAACATTCTAAGTTAAAAATTAAACGTAAAGTTTAATAAAATTTCAAAGCCACAAGCTTTATTAGCTTTTAAAGATAAAAAGATAACAATGAAAGCTATGCACCAAATCGCTATGCAAAATCTTGTTTTAGAACAATTACAAAGCTACATTAACACACACAACAACTATCTTAAAGGAGTTATAATTAACAATGAACTTCCTTATAGCCAAGGAAAACTTTAGGTACCCCCAAAACTTTGAAAAACAGCAATTCGCTATGCCTACAAAACATTATTAACAGGCCACTTTAAGAACTTCAAAACGCTTAACTAACTAAAACAATACTATAACACAACTAGATAAAGTTAAAAAGTTAAGAAATATGTACGCAATTGCAACGTTTACAATAAAACCAAAACTTTACAACATGCACCATATGGTTAACTACAAGCGTTACCTATGCTAAAACGCTCATGGTTAAGTATTTCGTAAAACCTAATTGTTAAGCTTTCACCATTTCCCAAACCCTTAATAAAATAACTATACAATAGTATCCTTGTTATAATTAATAAATTCACTAAGTTCGCGTATTTCCTACCCATTAACAAAGCACACCAAGCACTTAACCTCGCATACTGGTTCCTATAATATATTGCAAGCATTCACGGTCTTCTTATAAAGATTGTTTTAAATTAAAAAACTACCTTTGTGTTTAATTTTTAGACAAGCTTAGCAAGATACCTAGGAATTAAGCTAAAACCCTTAATTGCATTTTATCCAAAAACAAACGAGCAAACCAAGAGAACAAACTAAACACTTAAGCAATATTTACAATCTTTTGTTAACCATGCCTAAGACAACTAAGTCTTGTTATTACCAACAACGCAAATGGCATACAATAACGCAACCACAAAAACCACTAAGGTTTCCCCTTACTTCGCCAACTTTAAATATAAACCTACTTTTAAGTTTAATGCCAAGCTAACTTAGGTTTTAGCAGCAAATATTTATAGCAAACAACTATAGCAACTACATATTAATTTACGTTAAAAACTCTAATTCTTTTAATAGCGAATAACTAATATCGCAAACTAGTCTTAGCTAAAAAAACCAGCCTTAAAAGAGGGAAATTATGTGTACTTGCTACGCAAAAACATTAAAACTAAACAACTAAGCAACAAGTTAAATTATAAAAAACTTAAACTATTTAAAATTGCGCAAAAAATTTCAAATGTTAACTACAAACTTAAGTTGCTTGTAATAACAAACATCCATCCACAATTCTACATATTACTCCTTAAAGTAGCAAATCTAAGCATCCCTCTCAAAACAATAATAGAAATAAAGAACCTCAAGAAATACAATGTAGAAGCAATTTAAAACTATTAAAAACACCAAAAATGCAGCAAATACCTAATTAAATAGAAAAACTACAAAAAAGAAGAAAACACCTAAAAACCCGTTACAAACCTTTAAAATTCCTAGCATTTACTCCAGCAATACCTTTAAAAGCAAAAAGCCCAAACCACTTAAGCCTTCCAAAATCAAAAGAAGCCAAAGAAAAAGACTTAGCAAGCAAAGAAAACCAATTAAAGGGAATGTTAAAAAAAACAATAGCAAAAGCTACAAATGCAAAACCTAACGCTAAAGTAGCAGTTTCTTTTGCCTTAATCGCCTTTAATTCCTTTAATGTTTTCACCGCCAAATCTGTTCCTTTTCGTCACACCAATTCTTTCTATTAACAAAGCTGCGAAATCCAAGCAATTACAGTTTGCTATTCTTAAGCCAAGCAAAGAAACTCGGCTTCCACCTTTACCTCTTTATACTTAAAATGGTTTGTCTTAAATATTAAACAATTAGCTAAAGAAAAATCTAAAAATTAGCAACCACCTTTTAAGAAGCATACAAGAAAAAATCCCACCTTTGTGTGTTAAAAAACGGCTTGCATCATTGCATTTAACATTTGCTTGCACATATGCCTTACACCTTTTAACTTGCAACTTGGAAAAGTCTAAAAATTAACATTAAAGCCCCTTTTCAAAGCAACGCAAACAAGGCATTACTTTTATACCATATTTGTTAAACAAGTTAAGAAAACGCCTCCATTTCTAAGCTATACAACCATAAGAAAACATAATAATGTAAGGAAAAGGAAAAAGCTTCAAGGACTTTAGCACAAAAGGAAAAGAATTATGTTACGATTTAAACCGTTACGTAACAGGTAACCCTGCACCTTAATAAGGAAGGCGGTGTTTGCTAGTGTAATTACCACATTAAGAAAGTCACGTCATGGTCTTGCGCAACTATCACTACACCTTTACTTAAATATCACTAAAGTTACATACAACTTGTCGCAACTTTAAACACACTTCTCTTTTCCTTTAAAGGAAGCTATGGTATACAAAGATACTATAAGAGTAAAGCATTGCCCCTCCTAACATAATAAATGGTTTTATAGCAGTTAATCCTAAGCACGATTCCCTAGCTACCACACCCTATTAACCACAACTCGTAATTATTTGCGACTTGCCCCCTTGTTGTTCTAAGCAAGCATCACCTCACCTTGTCTTTGCAGTTAGGTTGTAACACTAGGACAAAGCTACTATTTGCTTCTTTAAGTTAGCATGGCTAGCTATTAAGGAAAACATTTAACAACTATATAAAACCTACTTATGCTTTGGCTACTACTTACTTTCTTTTTGAGAAGCGGCAGTGGTTATGCTGCACAAGTTAGGCAAAGATAACTATACTTTATGCTAGTTCTAGCGCCTAATTGCCTTGCTTTTCTATATAAGGAAAGGACTAAAGCGCTTGCTTGCACAATACATAGCTTATCTAGCCGTTATAAAACAGCTACTATAGCTTAAGCAAGCTAAAGCCTTCCCTAAGCGCTTAGCTAAGGACTTAGTGGCATGCTTAATGCATAACGTGAAAACCGCCTAGTCCAAGAAGCAAGTGGCGTTGCTTTTTACACTAAACATGCAAGGCACTTTTAACGCCATCCTCTAAAACAAGATGGTGCTTAGGCTTCGAAAACAAGGATAGCTTAGGGAACTTTGTTCCTAGGTTCACGCTTTTATGTTGGAAAGGATGGCGTTGGTTTAACTTGGTAATGACTTTTTGCTAGCTGGGCTTGTTGTAATGGGCTTTCCATAAGAATTGCTTATTTCGCCAGTTCTCTTTGCCCTTTTCCTTAGCTTACTGCTAAAGGGCAAGCCAAAACGCTTTAGTTACGCTAATGACATTATTATCTTAGCGATAAGTTGCACTAAGGTAGAAACCACTTGCAAGCTTAAGACTAAGGCGGTAAACGCCTAAGCTTAAGGCTAAAACAATAAGCTTACTTTTAACCTTACTAAGTGCAACCTAGTCTATTTTAGCTAGGGAAGACTCCAATAACGGCTCGTTTAAGTTGTGGGTAAAACGGTAACCCTTAGCAACATGGTTAGGTAGCTAAGGTTTTACCTTAATAATAAACTATCTTTTAAAGTTTACGTGGAGAAGTAAGGGGCAAAGGCGCTTAAGGTTGCCTAGCACCTAAAGGGCCTTAGCAAAATTACCAAGGGCTTCCTTGCTTACTTAGCCGCCTTAGCGGCTTTAGCTTGTGTTATATTTGTTGCTTGTTACGGCATGGAGGTGTGGTACTTAGGCACAAAGCGCTTAAACCACATAAGAACCCAAGCCATTAATACAAAGGTAAGGCGCTAAATGGTGGCTGTAAACAAGGCTTTTAAGGCAGCGTGTTGCATGGCTTTGCTAGCTTAGCGAATCACGCCAGTTCTTGCCCTTTACAAGAAGGCAGGCATATCCTTAGCAGTGGTTTTTTACAAGAGGGCTTAAGTTTAGGCAAGCATACAGTACCGCTAACTAAACCTTAGCCACCTTGTGGTAGCCTAACTAAAGCTTTCCTTAGCCCTTAAGGGCTAAGGGCGCTTTAGAAAAGCTAGGCCTACATAGCTAGAGAACACGGCTAAGCTTATAGCTTTATGCCTACAACCACAACTGGTACAAACTACTATAAAACACTCGCAAGTAGCTCTAATAATCGCAAAAAAGGAACATAGCAAGGCTTCTTACTTAAGGGCCTTAGCAAGCCTCTTAACACACAATCTCGTTATTTACAGCAATAAGTTAAAACGAAACGTCAAATACCTAAATAAGGGTTAAAGCAAAGGCATGGGCTAAGGTTTCGCTGCTTATATTGCTAGCTAGCAGGTGTTTGCAGCTTGCAGCGCACTAAGTAGCGCCGAGGTTTTTAACACAAAAGCAGTAAAGGCAGCACAAGCCTTTAGCTAAGCTAAGCAACGGCTTCTTGCTTCTAGACTACATGCCACACACTTTTGCCTTAACAACACAGCAATGCTTTATGGACTTGCTAGGCGACCATTAAACTGCTTACAAGAATGCTTTTACTTTTTTAGCTATATAGCACGAGAAGCAAGCAAGCCCTTTTATTTGCACTAAAGCCTAAGGCACGTAGGCATTAAAGGCAATGAAGCCGCGAACCATAAGGTAAGCAAAAAGGCCAAGCTACCCTTCCTAAACCTTCCAAAAACCCTTATTGTGGCGCGCTTCAAGGTGCGCCATGCGGCTAAGCAAAGCTTTGGCAATTGGTAAGAGGCGCACAAGCCTTGCAGCTATTAAGGGCTTAAAGTAATGGTTCTTTATAAGGAGCAACCAAAGGAGCTTACGCTTCCACGCCTGCTCTTTCACCGCCTCCTTGCTAAAAGGTTAGAACATGAGGACTTTGTCCTTTATTACATATGGTTTGGACATAAGGAGTACTAACCATAATGCAAGTATGGCCAAGAGAAGCAAAGGCGCTACATTAAATGGTGCCTTAAGGCCTTAGCAAAGGCCTTGCAAGCCACTAAGAGAAACCTTTAGCGAACACAACACTTGCTTAAACCTAACTAAAAAACTTAAACTAAGTTTGTTTAAAAAACAAGGGCATATAACCCTCTCCCACTAAACTAAATTAACCAGATTATAGAAGCTATAACGCAAGAAGGCGCTATGGTTTTTCTTTGCAACGAAGTTTAACATAAAGAAAGAATATATGCCTTGCGAACAATCAACCAGCTCCCTTGCACAACTAAATAAGAACCGGCAAGCAAGGGCGCTTAGCCTGCTAAGCTAGCAAACCGAAACCACAAGATGCATAAAGTAAGGCGTAAAACCAGCAAACGTAAGGGCCAAAAGCACCTTGCTATCTCTCTCTTTTGTAACGCTTAGTGGCATGTTAAGAAGAAGGCTTATTTAAGGGTTCTGTTTTTCCTTATTTTCCTTAGCCTTTTTCTTGCTTTGCTCGTCCTAACCTCTACCAAGAGGAACCAACCCTAGATAGCTCGCTAAATAAAACGCGTAGCGAGGCTTGGCCAAACTTTCCTCCACTCGAGGAGCGGCGAGGTTCATGCGCACGGGACGTTAATAATACTATTACTACTATTACTACTACTACTACTAAGCAAGTGCGGCCAAGAAAAGCGAAGGCGCCACATCGAACGGTGCCTCAAAGCCCTAGCGAAGGCCTCGCGGGCTACCAAGAGAGACCTCTAGCGGACACAACACCCGCTCGAACCCGGTTGGGAAACCTAGGCCAAGTTTGTCCAGGAGACGAGGGCATATAACCCCCTCCCACCAAACTAGATTGACCAAATCATAGGGGCCACAACGCAAGAAGGCGCTACGGTTACTCTCTTTGCGACGAAGTTCGACGCAAAGAAAGAGCATACGCCTTGCAAACAATCGACCAACCACCTCGCACAACTAAATAAGAACCGGCAAGCAGGGGCGCTCAGCCTGCTAAGCTAGCGAACCAGAACTACAGGATGCATAGAGTAGGGCGTAAGACCGGCGGACGCATAGGCCAAAGGCACCTTGCTATCTCTCTCTTTTGTAACGCTTGGCGGCATGTTGGGAAGAGGGCTCATCTAGGGGTTCTGTCTTTCCTTATTTTCCTTAGCCCTCTTCTTGCTTTGCTCGTCTTAGCCTCCACCAGGAGGGATTAACCCTAGATAGCTCGCTAAATAAGACGCGTAGCGAGGCCTGGCTAAACTTTCCTCCACTTGAGGAGCGGCGAGGTTTATGCGCATGGGACGTTAATAATACTACTACTACTATTACTATTACTACTACTACATCATCCTCTTCCGTTTTATTTTTCTGCTCCTTGCAAGGAGCATTCTGATTGGCGGAAGGCTAAAAGTCCTGGCTTGGGATACCAAGAGCTAACAAACACCACATTCCCTTAGCACAACAACACCTCCCTTCTTTTAACCCTGCTTTCCCTCATCATACCATGCGCCACACGCGCAAGTACTAGTGCAATGTCCTTAACAAAAGGACCCTTAGCTAGCATAACCGCTACCAATACAGCAAGAAGGCTTTTTCCATTAGAGGTATTAAGTATATAACTTAAAACCGCAAGCAACGTGTTTAGAGCAACAAACATCCCTTTAGCAACCGCGCTTATGCCTGTGGTAGCCGCCCTGGAGACAATAACATAAACCACAAACATAACAGCATATGGCTTTACAAATAACATAGTTAAAAAGCTATAAGCTAAAATCGCCACTTGTACCAAAAGGATGCAAATCTTTATAAACATAGCCATAAGGGTGGACAAGATCTTAGCACCAGAAAAGATGGGCCTGGAGAAAGAATGGGCGGAATTTGTTGGGAAATGCGCTTCTTAGCTTATAAACATGCTTAGCAACATTAAAGGAGCAGCGGTATTGCCCCTAAAAAGCCTTTTAGCAGGCTTTTAAAACAATGAGTTTACCACCAAAACCACGCTATTGCTTTCCTTAACTAGGTTGTTAAGCACAGCAAGCTAAATGGCTGTAGCCTTTAGCTAAAAATCAAGGGGGACCGCGAAAACCCTTAAAAACGTTGCTTTTTCCCTGGCGGGGAAACTGCAAATGGCGGCCTAACTAGCAATAATGTAAGTAACATAAGCTAATGTAGCTTCTTGCAAGGTTTCTATTACCTTTAGGACTAACTAAGAGTGGCAGGTGGTAAGCCTTAAGAAGAACAGCTGTATGCAAGTAAACAAATGGCTATATGTGGAAATGGATAACGACTATTAATGGCGCAAAATAATGGCGAAAGGCTTTTGCTTTATGATTTGCTAAGAGATTAAAAAGCCACTTATGGCTTTAAAAGCAGCTTTTCCAGCTTAAAAGGGCTTTGGCTTAAGGCTAGCCACCCAAGAAATTAAAGATAAGATTATCGCTGCAGTAGAGCAATGAAAGCAACATAAAGCTACTTTTAACCTTTTTGTAAATTAAACCAAGTTTGCAGTTTTTAACGTCCTTATAACAATTAAGATGGCAGTTAAGTTACTAGCAACATTAACTATTATAAAAGAAGAGGTGCAATGCGTAGCGCGTAGCAAGCTTGTTGTTATAAGGATAAAAAAACATAAGGATGGCTAACTTACCCAAGACTAGTTTATTTTTTTTAAAACCGCGGTAATGAAAGGCTAAAGGCTGTTTAATAGCCACCTAGCTAAGAAGATTAAGAAGAAAGCGTTAGTTAACTAATGCACTAGGTGTTAGGACTTTTACTCTTTGTACAAATGCAAGCAAAAGGAGCAGTGTAGCAACTACTCCAACCTAGCCTACCCCTCCCTTACGCCTAAACAGTTATGTTGCCTAAACGTAGCGCAGTGTACCAACTGCCATAGCCTTTACAAGGCTAACATAAACACTTGTTTAATGCGCCTTATGCAAAAGAACGGCTAGTAGGTTTTCCTCACTAACTTGCAAAAGAGGAGCATTTAATAACAAGGCAAGAAGCTGTACAAGCAAGCCTATTTCTAGCTTGCAATTTCCTTAAACTAAACTGCATAGGCATTAGCCCTAGCATTAGCATTAGCGCTGGCCTTAACGCTAGCGCTAGGCCCACCGGTAATAGCCAAAAGCACTACGCCGCTTACCCCCATGCTTAAAGGCGTTATGGCACTTAACTACACCCCTTTAAAGGGCTGGTTAGGCACTTGCTTAAGGGCAATGCAGCGGCCCACGTTAGCTCTTCTTATAAGCTTAAGCGAGCTTATAGCGAACACCATAAACTAAACTAATATTATAACGATACACTTTTGATACGCCCTTGTGGCATGAAGCAGGGGTTGGGCACGTGACAAGGGCATGGCACGTGACTTGTGTGTCACGTGACCATGGGTGGAGCCTAAGCAAGGCACTTGTATTTTAGCTCTCGCACACGCATTGCATTTGCTAGTTTAGCTCTTCTTAATAACAACAAATGACTTCTCTTCTTCTTCTTTTTTGCGCTACGTCTTATTCCGTTACCATTTGGTAGCAACGACTTTTTAGCTAAGAGAGGCAGCGCGTCGCCCTCCTGGACCAGCGGTTCAATCCTCCGGCACCTTTACTGGCCCTGCGCGCCCTTTGCGCAGCTCTTAGGAGCATTGATCGTTCGTGATTTGGCCGTTTGTGGTTTCGCCGTCCATGGCCTTTCTTTTCGTTGCTGCTCGTGGCCTCTCTTTTCGTTGCCGTTTGTAGCTTTTCTTTTCGTTGCCGCTTATGGCTTTTCTTTTCGTTGCCGTTTGTGGCCTCTCTTTTTGTCGCCATCCGCGGCCTTTCTTTTCGTCGCCGTTCGTGGCCTCCTTTTTCATTGCCGTTCGCGGCCTTTCTTCTCCTTTTATTTTATCCTCTTTCGTTATTTTTTGCGGTTTTTTCTCATTCGTCGCTGCCTGGCACTAAGCAGTTATTTTGTTATTTTCTCTCTCTCTTTCCTTGCTATTTTTCTTTTCTCGTGCGCAGCTGGCATTTGGCCTTGCTTCATTTACTATTATCCTTTAGCCTCTTATTTTGTTGCCTGCGTCTAGGCAGCCGTTTATCCAACTATATATTTTGCGGCATTTGCCCGGCCTTTTTTTCTCTTCTTTACTCTTCTTTCTTAATCCTCGCTTGGGCACGTTGCTGCATTGTTTTGCGTCTAACCGCTTGCATTTATCTTTATTATTAGCTTTTTCCACGCTATTACTTCCAATTCCCGCCTTTTACAGCTAATTGCACGCATTCCTTTAACTTGCTTTTATGTTAATAAATAATGGCCTTAATTCATTGTAAGTGCTAAACAACGTGCAACAAGCCGCAATTAAAGTTAATAAGTTTTTTAAGGCGTTTTTAAAGCATGGCGGCAAGGTTTTTTAGGACTTTTTTAACACTTTGTACAACTATCTCGATTGCCTCTTAGCAAAATTTAGGCAACTCGTTGTTATAAAGACAAGCTAATTAACACAATAAGCCTAGTTAATTAAGCCTAAGCCATATAACGAAAAGTGAATAGTTAACAAGTTAGCCTTTAATTAAGCTATTAACTGGATTTACACAAGCCTCTAAATAACGCAAGGCAACATGCCATTGTTTCAAACCACTGCGGCAATCCTCTTATTAGCAGTTAAGCGTGTGGCGGCTGCTGCTGCCTTTGCTCCTATTCTTAGCATTAGTGTAGCTTAACACCTAGCCCTAATTTTCCAATCAACATAATTAAATAACTAAAACAATATAAAACGTTATAAACCTGCATTGAAAAGTAGTTAATTACATTACTTTAACAAAGACAACCGTTATTAACTTGTTGCTATTTCTAAAAGCGGTTAAGTGTACACGGGCATTTGGCAAAACCCACTTGTGGAATCCATTCCTTCCTTACCTTAGCTGCTACCCTTACACCGTTTCCTTTTCTCCTTGAATTCGCTTGCACCTAGCTACCTAGCAACCTCTCCCTTCCCACATTTGCCACTAAGAGCGTTCCTAGTGTTAATTGGCTTTAGGGACAGTGTCCAACAGTTACTGCAAGCTGAGATTAATCACGTTAAACGCAAGGAGGTTACTGCAAACAAGCGCCAACAAGCCACAAAAGCTTGTTAATGAGCAGCACAAATGCGCATTCCGTTTATACCTGTAGCACCTTATGCAAACCGTTTTTGCAATCTTAACATTTAAGCAGCTTTGTTGCAGCTTGCACTGATTCCTAGCTAACAACTAACTTCTTAAGTATTGTTAAACAACATTTTATCTCCTTTAACATCACCTTTAATCCCACTTCCGTCAATTCAGTCACTTCATTTGAACTACAATGCATTATTTTCTCCATTTATTAATAACAATAGTTAACTATCTTTCCACTTTAGTTATTATTCGTGGTTACCATCTCCATCCAATTATTAACCTTTATTAGCCAAGCAAGCCTTAACTCCAAAACGCCCACAACACGCTAATCCTCATATAATGGAAGGCTCAAGAGCTAGCCTTAGCGGCTTTGCAGGTTCTACTGGCAATGTAGCCTAAGACGCCGCTAATAAGCGTTTCTGCTTTAACATGGTGAAAATCTTAGATGCTTACTTCAAGCAATGCAGTGCACCGTTTGTAAACGCCATAAACACCATGCATAAGCCTGTTATTCAAGCAGCTAAAATGATCGCTAATCTTAGCGAACCGATTTAATAGGCAGCGCAAGGTGTTAAAAACCGCAATCTTACCTACGGTTAGAAGCTTTAAAACGTTGGCTATTTTCACCTTGGTTTTAACACAAACAACGAGTCGACTTACATTAGCAAAAACCTCTATTAGACAAACGTTAATCTCTTTATCAAAAGCCTTTGTAACAATAACCTTTTACAAATATATAACTGCATTATTAAGTTTGGTTTTAGCTTTTTGCTTAAAGGCTTAGCTTAAAAGTGGTACATTAAACAGCTAACGCAAAAATTACAAGATTTCTTCCATACCAACATTGCCTATTAATACGCTACTCTTCATAACAAATTTCATATGCCACTAACCGTTACAACAGCCAAGCTTTGCAACACGCGGTATACCGTTAATAACGTTTGTAGTGGCGTTACTTTTTGCAATTACGCTACTTGTGTTATAACCTATGTAAAGGCTTGCAGCATTAAAGGCAATTTTGCCTTGCTAAACCAGGTTTACAACTTAATTAACTCCTAATTTTGTTAATTAATTACTAAACCATATAAAGGACTTAACTTTAAGCAGTATTTTAAATACATTAAGGCTTATCTTTGTAGCCATCGTAAAACCATGCTCTTAGCCTCCAAGATCTTTAACCACTTGCATCTTTGCAAACACTAAGCTTTTAGGGACATACTTGCAGCATTAAATCTAAACAACCTGAAATTGCTCACCATTAACGCCCATTTGCATCAAGAAAACTATTTGGCTGCATCTAGCAATAACAACTAACAAAATAACAATGCAAATTAGGCTAAACAAGGTAGCTAGTATAAATATAGCAAACGTAGCAATTACTAACGCAGTTATAACAGCATAAGTAAATGAAACAGCCATAAAGGCTACAAAAGTCGTTTTAAAGCCCAACGTAATAGTCCTAGCAACAACCGTGGTGGTTATCATGGTGCTTTCCATGGTGGATTTCGCAATCGCAGCGGTTTTTGCGGCGGTTTTCGCGGCGGTTTCCGCGGTGAATATCGAGGTGATTTTCGTAGTGGTTAAGGTTAAAGCTATTATCGCCCGTTTTTCCGCTGTCGTTAGCAGCGATAGGCCCGTCCTAACCTATGGGGCGCGGCCTACCTTGCCGAAGATAAGTGGATTGCAAATAATGACGACGCTTTTGCTAAAAACTAAGCTTAATTAAAAGCTAATGGATACCACGTTGTCGAAAAATACTACAATAACAAAGAAAAGCAAGACAACAATTGTTATACAGCCATAGCTAACGTAGCTTAGCAAAACAACACTAATTTTACTTACTTTATTGGCCTTTAACTTGCCGTAGACAGTAATGTAGTTGCTTCTTAAGCAGCTACACAAAATGCATCTGCATGGTTTGTTAACGTTAACACCAGCCAACCAGTTAAGAAGTGAACTTGTTATCCTTACAAGAGCGTTTTTACCTCTTAATGCGACGTTACACACCACCTTATCACTACATAATGCGGACCAACGCTAACCTAGCCCAAGTGATGCAAGCTGCCAACTTACTATGCAGTTGTTGGCTACTAACCGCTAAAACTTGGCAAAAGCACTGTTTTAGCCGTTAATTTTGTTAAGGATGACGGGACAAGGTGTATTAAGCCGCGGTTGAAGCTAGGTAACAAGGATAACCCCGGTTATACCTATCTTTGAATGCGAGTTTGCATGGTTCACAACGAGCTAAATGTCGAAGTTTGTGCCAACACCGGATGCTTTTCGTCCCTCGTTGGAGCAAATTGGCTTTAAAAGCACGCGGTTGCAGCCGGCTACAGTTATTCGCATGCAATTAAGTGCAGCCCTAATAAGTTGGTAATGGGATTTAAGCCAAGAGGTATTCTGGACCTATTTACTGACGCGACGCCAAAAGCAACACCTTTTAAGGACTTGCGCAATTTCTATTAGTTGGAGGCTTAAAACGCCATCGATTTCGCAGCGGCTTGAGCAAAGGAGACATACAACAAAAACCACAAGCCTTACTCATTTGAAGTGGGCAACCTAGTTTACCTTAAATTGCATTACGGCTATAACCTCCTAGGAAAGCAACACCGCAAATGGTCCCAACAAAAAACAAGACCATTTCAAATTGTTAAAAAAATTGGTAACTTAGCATTTAAATTAGACTTTCCCCCTACTTGGAAGATTCACCTTGTTGTTAGCATTGCCTAACTATTCCTAGCTCTAAACCCAGCTAACAATCCATTTCACTAAACAGCATTACCTCTTGCCTAAGTGATTGTTGACTCCAATAACAAAGACGCAGAAGAATACAAAATTAATTAGCTTCAAAAGCGATGCATTAACTAGCAAGGGCTTTATCTCAAGTATCTAGTGCACTAAACTGGATATTGGAATCATTAAAACTAGTGGTTACCTTAATGGCAACTAGTGCAAAATGCTGCTAAGCTTGTGGCTAAGTACAAGGCTATGCACTTATTGCAGCTTGCCAAATGCATGCCCTTTAAACAATTCAAAGCTAAAGAAAAACTAACTTTATTATAAGTGCTTAACCTGCTTTGATAAAAGATAACACAACTAGTTCTAAACATTCAACCAAAGTTAATGCTTGAAATTGTTATTAACTTTATTTACCTTAATCTTAAAAACAACTAAAAGTTACTTTAGAAATACCTCATTTTTCCCAAACGCAAATCTTTAAAAGCTTCTAGATGTAAATGCCTAAAAGTTCTAGCTAAGCATTGTTCTTGCTTAACATAACATATATAATTTGTGATAAATGCATTAATTTCTTGCTACCTTTTTCATTTTCTTCTTTTTATAATGCAACTTAGCAACTTTTATTCCTAGTTTTTAAGCTTACTTAACTAGTTACATCTTTTTTCTTTTAGCACTTGCTTTTTTATTACCTTTTACTATGTAAGTAACTTTACTAACAATGTTATTTACGCTAGTAAATTAAAGCCTTATGGCTAATGTTATTATTAACAAGCTTAACATTGCTAATGATAACAAAGTTAAAGCCACTATAAAAAAAAGCAAGGAAAAGTTTCTTATAAACACTAAGCTAGCAATACTTAAAACCTAAGCCAAAACTAACTATTATAAGATTATCACCGCACTAATAACATTTAAGGCTATTACCAGAATTAACGTAGCAATTAACGTTGTTGTTAAGTAGCCAAAGATTTCCTTGCATCCCTCTATAAGCCCTCTTCATTGCTAAATTGTAGCCGCTTAAACCATAAGCAATCTTAACACATCTAATGCTACGTTAAAGCAGTTGCTAGTTGCTAAAAACCTTTTGTAAAAGGTTGCCATGATAATGGCAATAAAAAATAGCTGGTATTTAGCCTTGCTTACCAAGCTTCTAAACACCATTAACATTAACTTTCTTTACCTAAATGGCTGCTAAAGTCCATTGCAACAAACTACCACTATAGATAGCAAGTTACTTAAGAGAAAGAGACCATTAAATGCTAACCCACTAGTGGCTATAGCTAAGCCGCCCATCCTTGCAAGCAACTCCTAGCAAGCCACCACCAACAACCGCCATATCACTCCAACCTTATTAAATATATACTAATCCGCTAATAAAAGCAGTTCGCCTAACATTTAGCTGCAGATTACCTTGATTGCTAAGCAAGCCACTGCAGCAGCACAAGCTACCACAATGAGTAAAGTTTCTGCTTGCATGGAAATCATCCGTATGCATTGCAAGACCATCTTATATAACAATTGAAGATGGAGAAGCGGTATTTGGCAAGGGTGTTGAAATTTTACAAGGGGGGCACTTGATATGCCCTTGTGGCATGGAGTAAGGGTTGGGCATGTGACAAGGGCATGGCATATAACTTGTGTGTTACGTGACCATGGGTGGAGCTTAAGCAAGGCACTTGTATTTTAGCTTTTGCACACGCATTGCATTTGCTAGTTTAGCTCTTCTTAATAATAACGAATAACTTTTCTTCTTCTTCTTTTTTGCGCTACGTTTTATTTCGTTACTAACTTCCTTATTAATAAAGTAGTAGCAACATGTTGGTTTAAGGCACAGCAAGCTAAGGCTTACTTGGCCTTTGCAAACCATTTAAACATGGGAAAGTACTAATAAGCTTTACGCAAAAATAAGGCTAAGGCCTAAAAAGTTACCCTTTTAAAGTTTGAATACTTTATAGATAACCTTCCTAAACTGCCTAAATGCCTTAAGTAAGCATAAAGACATGCTAGGCATGGCGCGAAACTACCAAAAGCAAGGACACCCTTAAGTTTCGCATCTTTTAAGCTAACATGCAAAAAAAGCTAAGTGCATATAACATAGCCTTGCATTTAGCTTAGGAAGGAAGATATAACGCTATTATGCTTTAAAAATCTTAGGCATACTAAAAAAATGGCAAAAAACTAACGAAAAGCTATTAAGGGTTTATATACTATACCTTAGTAAAAGATTAGACTGCCCTTTTGCAAGTGCTAATGTATATATGTAAAGGGGCGCAGCAAATTGCACAATAATACTTAGGCAACCTGCATTATAACTTCCTTGTGGTGCGGCTTGGAAACCTAACTTTTGTTAATGTTTACCAAAATGCTTAAAGCAAGAACGAAGTTTTAAATGCCTTAAAGGCATGGAACCCTTAGGGCAAAGTAGTAGTAGCAAGCAACTTTAACGCTAGATATGCCACCTAGCATTTAGAACAAGAAACCTTAAAGGGAAGGCGGGTGGCGGCGTAAGCAAAGGCTAAAGGCTTAGCCTTGTAAAACAACGAAAAGCAACGCGCGCAACGCAGGTGGACGATGGCCAATTATTGGGTTGAACTCTCTTGATTGATTCCTCGAAAGAAGAGAGAGAAAGAGAAAGAAAGATCGCTAGAATGCACTGCTGCTAGAATACATGAAGATAAATGGGTGCCTGCGCACAGGCCACTTGCTGCCTTGCTTGAGTAAGCAAGGCTAGCTGGATAGCCTGCTTTTAGCGTTACAGTGCCCCCTACTTAAAATTTGGTGTCCTCACCAAATAGCTAAGCTCAAAAGACTGCGCATCTCTCCTTACACCAAATAGCTAAGCTTAAAAGATTGCGCATCTCTCCTTAACGCATTCCCTTTCATTCCACCATGAACGTCCGTTGCTCGTCCTCTTTGTCAGTCTTGCATGATGTTGTTGTGGTACATTTGCACCGTCTCTAATTGCGCGCGAATCTTGGGATCCGTTGTCTCTTTCAACGCTATAGCAATCTGCTTTGAAGCAAGTCTAGTTTGAATGTGAATGGAGGCTACTTTGGTGATCGTTGCCTTGTTCGCTGTTATAGTTGAGACTGCTTTGGGTTTATTGCCAGAGGTTGGCATGGGTTGGACGCTTGCCATGGTTTTGCTTGAGTTGTTAATTGCGTTTGTTGGGTTGGCATTGGCCGATTTGAGTAGGCCTTGCTTCTTCTGCAGCTTCACCAATGAGGTAGGCGCGTCGTGCTTCTTGTTACCAAGGCTTCTCTTCTTGAGACGCAACGAGCGCCATTCTCCATGCAACCGTGGGAGATCCATGTCCAGGGTTGGAGGAAATTTGGCCATAAGCGCTTGGTACTAATGTTTATTTTGCATTGCCACCATGGCAGCCACCTTGTAAAGGATGGCTGGAATGACTGGCATAGACTGGAGTTCCTCTTCCGTGGCTTTTGGGGCTTGCGCCGCTTGTGCGTTGGTGATTTGATGGTGTAAGGTGCTTGTTGAGGGATGTGAAGCAACTTTAGGCTAGCGGCTAATGCCGTTAATGATGCCATAGATTCTGGTTAAAGCCTCTTGGGTTATAGGGGCTGTGATGATGCGGCGAAGAGCGGCCTTTGCTTTAGCCTTATGCTTAGTAAGCTTGGTTGCCGTTAGGTATTCCTTTTTAGCTGTGGCGTTAGCTTGGGAGTTTTCGGAGAGCTTGCCGTTGTGGGTTGTCTTATTAATGCTAATGTTGTTATTATCGTGAATGGCAATGGTTTTGCTATTGCCGTTATTGCTAGCTTTAATAAGGGAGTTAATAGTGGTAAAAGGCATTGTATTGGATGCGGTATGGCAAGAAGGTTGGCTAGAGTAGCAGTGCTGGTAGATGAATGAGTGTTACTAGGAAGAGTTGTGGCAAGTAGTGTGTGGTGATGTAAGAAAGAGAAAGTGCAAAATATTAGGAATGTGAGTTGGAGTGGGTTTAAATAGAAACGGTTGCCTAGTTTGTAGGCAGTGTTGGTGGAGGCTTTGGGAAGGTGAGAGAATTGTGGTTGTTATTAAGAGTAAAATGTAAGGGATAAATTGGCGTTAACGTTTGCGTAAGTGAGAGTAGGCTAAGGAGTTCTTAGGTTTTTTTAGCTAGGTGCCTAGGGTTGAGGCTGATTTCCAATACTTGCCGCTGGATTAATTGTTTTCTGAGAAGATTGAGGATGTTGTTTGCTGTTATTTTCTTCTTAGATTCTTTGGGCGGTTTGCATTCGCTAAGAGTTAGGTTATGGCGTAAGTTGTATTTGTGGACTAGTTGGCTAGCATTTTGCAGCAGTTGATGCCGAAGAAGCTACTGGTTCTAATGGCTTCTATAGCCCATCCATCGCACAAGGTACTCCAGTTGAGGCTTTTTTGTCTTTTAGTTGACATGTTAGGCAGTTAATGCCTTAATTTCGTATTTTGCGGAGTCCTTGTTATCCTTATCGACGATGATTCTAGCTGGAGGAGGAGGGGACCTGTGGAACGGGTTCGGTTCTGCCGGGGCCGGGATGAGTTGGGCCACACTCATGACCGGATGACAGTGCCAGGTTGTTGGGAAGTCCAGCTTGCAGGCCAAATCTTTAACTCTTTGGATAACTATAAACGGTTTGGTTTGCTGCTATGTTCACTTTCTCTTAAATTTGCCAAGGAGAACGTAGCCATTGTAAAGCTTGAGATATACCTTGTTGCTAATGTTAAATTGGTACGGCTTGCGCTTCTTGTCATAATACCACTTAGCTTTAGCTTTAGCAAAGTCGATTGCGTTTGTTGCTTTAATTTATTGTAGTTGCCATAATGTATCGAAAGCTGTTTTGTTTTGTGCAATGTTTGCTGTGAGTAACAATAAGTCTTAAGGTTTAAAATCAATAACCAGCTTATTGGGGCTTATTAAGATTGCCGAAGTGTAGGCGTTGTTTAAACAGTGTTGAAGGCTAGGCAACAAGTTTGGCTAAGGGTTGTTTGTTGTTGCTAAGGCGTGTTGCAAAGCGATTTTAACTGTTTAGTTCTTTCTTTTAAATAAGCCGTTAGTTTAGGGGTAATAGCTGGTAAACATCAGCAGTTGAGTGCCTAATTTAGCGAAAAGTTAAGTCTAGAATTGAGAGGTAAATTTAGGGTCTTTGTTGAAAATAATCTCTTTTGGTAAACCCCAATCGGTTAGTTGTAAGAATGCTAGGAAAATGTCTGCTTATTGTTAAGCTAAATAGTTTAATTAACCTGGGATAAGTAAGGACTGCTTGGAGAATTTGTTAGAGATGGTTAGAAGTGAGTTAAAACCTTTAACGGGACTTGCCCAGACTGCGGAATTGGTGGCAATTGGAAGACTAATAATAAAGTCTATGGCAACAATGTGTCCAGGTTGTGGTTTTGTTGGTATGGGTTGAAGTTTTCTGATTGTTTGCTGTTGGTTGGTACTGTTTTTAATGCATGTAGGGCAATGCTTGACGTAGTTGAGAACTTTCTTTGTTAGATCGTTGAAACTAACCACTTTTAGGTCTTGGAGCATTTGTTTAACAGCGAAGTGAAACTTGTTGTTATGCACCATTTTAAGTATTTCCTTGACGCAGTTGTCTAAGATGCATAGCCGTTAAGGGCCATCGATTAGAGTGTAATAGAGTAGGCCATTAATTAAAGCAAATGGCAGCTTATGTGACGGGATTAGTCGCTTTTGGAGAATGGCTTTGTTTTGGGCTTCATTGTAAGTCCGCAGTTGGCTAAGGATGTGCTTGTATTTTGGTGTTTGATTGTATGCGTCTCGGAATTTGTGCTTTAGATCGTTGTATAAGGAGATGGTTGTCACAGCTGCACCGTTTTCATGGTAGATTGCGAATCCGTCGAACCATATGTCATTTAGCTTATTCGTCTTGTCGGTAGGTTCGTCTCCTGCAGATGGGAGCCTGGACAAAGCATTAGGGACGAGGTTAAGTCTGCTTGGGATGTGGTGGATTTCAAGGTTAAATTGCGACAAGTAGGTAAATGCTAGGGTCATTCAGGGATTCAGCTTGCCGAGGTTTTGAGTTGTAAGGGATGTTTGTCGCACAATGCCGGCTGTCGCTTGGTGATTAGTGAGAATTTGTACTGGTGTTCTTATGGATTGTATGGTGCCTTGCAATTTTCTGCAAACCCAGACAAGGCATGCGACCTCCATCTTCGTTGCCTAATACTTCTTTTCCATTGGAGTTAGCTTTTGGCTTAGGTACATGGCCGGTTGGATGCCATCGATTAGGATCTTCCTGCCGTCCCAACCATCGCCTTTAAGGTGAAAAACCATGGCTTTAAAGCCTTGTCGGCTAGCGTTAATCTTGACAAATAACAGTCGATTGGGGCTAATATGGATTAAGTATTGCGTTTCGGTAAGTTGCTTTTGGAGGATCTCGAATGCTTCCCTCTCGGTGTTTGTGGGGGTGAACTTGGCCTTGGATGTGTAAATCTTTCGTGCAGGGCTGGTTTTTCCTGCTGGGATCTTGCCGTTAGTTTTAGCGTCTTTGTTAAGCTGCTTTTTCCTGTCCTCCAATGGCTGCACTTTTTGCTGAAACCATGGGATGAAATTATGCAAGAAGTTAACCATGCCAATATAGTTTTCGAGGGTGTTGAGCGATTTGGACATTTAAATGCGTTGGATTATGTTTACTTGATCGGCAGTTGTCGCCATGCCAAAGCCATTAACCTTGAAGCCAAGCAGGCGAATTGATGGATATCTGCAAAAGGACTTCTTAGGGGATATGGCAAGGTTGATTTTGGCAAACAGCTGCAAAATTGCTTCGATGTGGCGCTTATGGTCTTTGGTGTTGTTGGAAAAGATAACTATGTCGTTGATATAGGCTCTTGCGAAGTGTTGATAGGGGTATAGTTGTCGATCCATGAATTGTTGCGCAAACGGAGGCGAATTCTTGAAACTCATTAAGGCTACTTTAGACATCTCCAATCCTTTGTAACTTGTGACGACCATTCGGTTTCGGTGGTCGGGTTAAATAAGCAATTGGTAAAAGAAGGAAGAAGCGTTAAGGACTGTGAGATAGCATTTGCTGTAAACCTAGTTAATAATGTTTGCTTATAAGGGGAGGGGATAGGCGTTTGGAACCACGACTTTGTTTAAAGTTTGTAGGTTGACAACCACACAGCCTTTTCTGGTGCCATTTTCTTTCGTCCTCCAAACAACAAAAACTGGGCTTGCGAAAGGCGTGGGTTTTGTCATCTAGTTTATCTTGTCTTTGTTGTGCAACTTGCCGAAAGTTTCGTTGAAAACCTCTTGCTCTTTGAGTTTGATGGGATAAACTTTCACTCTAACTCGTTGGTTTTGCTAACTTTTAACAAGGTTGACGTGTTGCATCTCTTCTTTAGGCATTTTAACTAGGCTAACTCCCTTGTCTTTCCACATGGATGGGAATTTGTTAAGGATATCTTGCATTTTTGCAGCGAATTTGCAGTTTTTGGCGCAGATGTAAATGCCATGTTTAGTAATTAACTTAGGGACGTTGCTTGGCTTGCCGATGCCGAATTTTTGCTTGCCTGCCTTGTGTGCTTAGCGCATATCGACTTTTGCCTAGCCAGGGTTGTCGCTTTCGACTCGGGTTGTTTTAAGCTTGGCTAGTAGGGCGTTTGCAGTTAAGTTAGGGGCGGAGAAAATGCCCAGCTTATTAGCTGCAAATTTGCCGTTAACTGGCGTTTTATATGCCAGGCAAGCTTTGTTGACCTTTGTTCATAATGTTAGGGTTTGTAGGTTGAAATCTTCTGCGTTTATAATTGTCCCAAGTCTTGTATTATGACGCATTTGCAAAGGAGCGTTGGACGGGTTGGTGACAAACATGACTTAGGCGCTGTTTGCATGTAGTTGGCTATGCAAGGCTCTTGGAAAGGAGGCTTCGTTGAAATATAGTCGTTCGTGGCCGAAAGCGTTAGTTTTCGGCAGTGGGTGATAGAAGATGGGGATCTTAGCCATGCCATGTGTGGGGATGATGCTGGTGATTGCTGCAGTAACTTGTTGTCGGATGGGTGTTGCCTTTTGCAATTCGACGAAGGGAACGGTTATATTGCAGCAGGACCTAAGTGTAAGGGATTTAGCTGGATAATTGATGACAGCACCGTTCGGTTCGAGCCATTCGCTTCCCAGGAGGATGCCTGGAGGCAAATTTGGTGTAACCCAAGCCGTTAGGTTGTGGCTGCTAAAAACCTTGATTTGTGAGCCGTTTTTGGAGACTGTGCTAAGAATTAGCAGATCGAAATTTGCTTGCTTTGTCAAAGTCATTTGATTATTGACGCTGTTTATATGGTTAGAAGGGATGGATTTAATGCTCGCAGTAGGAATATGCTGCTTTAGCTAATTTGCGTTGACTAAGACTGTGGAACATCTTATGTTAGCGCAAATAGGGATATTGGGACCTTTAATCGACGTTTTCATGGCTATGTGCAAATAGGATGGCTTAGGGTTGTTAGTTAAACGAAAAGGACAAAGTTTGGGTTGAATGACATCTCCATGTTTAACAAAGAGGGATGAAAGCTTTTCAATATTAGGTTTGTCGGCAAAAGTGTCGTTAGACACAATCGAAGTTATTTCATCCGTTGCATCTTCGGACAAATCTGTCAGTGGATTGCGGCTTGTTGTCGACAAATAGTTGTCTTTGTTGTTGGTTAAGGATGTTGATGCTAAGTTTGGACTTTGTGGGATATTAGCGGGCGAAGTGTTCTTATGTAGGCAGATGTCTTTTGTTGTTGGCTGCTGCCTTGTGTTAGGGCGATGCCTAGACCTGCGACGTAGGCTTTGTTGTCTGGTTTGAAAGAACTTTGGCATTGGTTGGGTTACATCTGGGGTTTTGGGGGCGGATAAGAAAGCGTTGAGTACCAAATTTTGTAAGTTTATGACTGTTGTAGGTGCCGATTGCGTTGGCGGCACGCAGGGCGCGGAGGAGGCTAGAGGGGCTGTTATTTGCATAGGCGGCGCGTAAGGCGCCGCAGCAGGCACGGATTAGGCGCTATGCGTCGCAAAGTAAGAGGATTCGTTCTAATTAATGTCTACCTTGTTGTTGGCATTGTTGCTAATGTCTTTTTTTTTATCACTTAAAATGTCCTCTGCTAATAAATATCCGTTGGCTAGGAAGGCAGTTTGCTTCTCGTTAAAATTGGGCTGGTTATCATTTAGCTACATGGTTTTAGCCACAAATTAGGCTTTGTAAGGGTTTGGTTGAACCCAACGCTGCCAGCGATGGCCGTTGCGGGCCTGGCGTTCATTCTAATAGCGACGAGGGCCTTGGTAGTTGCGGCCTTGGTAATTGCGGCCTTAGTAGTTGCAGAATGGTCCTTCGCGTCGGTTGTTATTAAGGAAAAATCCACCTTGGTTTCGACGCCAGTTGTCTCGATCGTTACGCTAATTGTGTCCGTTGTTTCTTGCACGCGGTCTAGCCTAGTAGTCTTGGCGAAAACCAAGGCGATATCCGCTGCGATAGTTGTCTTGGAAACCGCTGCTGCTTTGGCTTTGTCCTTGATATCTGCTACGTCCTCCACGGCTAAAGCCGAAACTGCCCCAATTGGCCTCGTTGTCTGCAGCTTTAGCTTTTTCTTCTTCTTTGGCGAAGTGACTGTTGATTGTTAGCATGCGTGGCTTATTGAGGGCTGGGGCCTTAGGGACGTTTGGGAGGAGTCAATGTTTGCGGGCTTGAAGACTGTTGGGGATGGCTAAAGGAGGGCGTAGATAGTCGCTATGGCTGCAAAGACGATTGTTAACAACGTTGAAAAACTTATCCATGCGTAGACTGACCCAAGGAGCAGGGATTAGCCGACGCAAGTTAGGGTAGAGAGCATTGTGAATCTGCGTCAGAATAGCCGTGTTGTCGGTGATTTGCATGGCTTTGCTATAGCGGGCAACCTTTATGGCAAATGATTGGAAAGGGACGCCGTTAACGATGTTAGCTTGGGTGTATTGAAGACCGGCTAGCTTAGCTGCGGCGACTGACATGGGCATTTGGAATTGGTTAGTTAGGGCTGTGTACCAGTGCTGGATGTCTTCCTTCAGGTAAATGCGGTCATCTTTGGTCAGCTAGCCTATAAACCATTTAGCAGCTGGACCTTTGAGAAGGGACCTAAGGTCCTTGACGATGATAGCCTGGTGGGCGGCAGACATGTTATTTGATCGAATTGATTTGATAAAGAGGTCAACGTTCAGCTAATAGTGGTCTTTGCCAATATAAGTGGACTTGTTGTTAATGTCCAAGCCGGGGTAAAAATAGCTAATGTTAGTGATTTACCAGCCGTAAGTCAAAGAACGAGAGTTGTAATTGTTAAGGGCTTGAGCGATGGGCTCCTTATAGCGGTCAATAAGAGTACAAACCGCGTTGTTATTGTTGTTGTTGCCTTACATCTGGGTCATTGTGGCTGCAACGGTTTAAGCGACGAGCTTGGCAAGCTCGCGGTTTTTGGGACGCATTGGGTCATTCTGAGGACTGGAAGGCGGCGGCGGGGCAGGTGGATTAGCTCCGCCATTTCCACCATTGTTACCCATTATGTTGTTTTGCTGGTTGTCGACAAATTGTTGATTTTTGGATGGTTCTTATGAAGTGTCACCTTGCTTGTTAATCGTCAGCTAAGGTTAAGCGTTATTGATAAGCAAAGGCGTTAGCGTCTGGACTCACTTGTTAATTGGTGGCAGTTGGTGGGGCAAATCTGCCGGTGTCACGCCTACAGCTATAGTGGCGGGCTTGGGTAGTACGCTTACGCAACAATAGTCTTAACTTGCAATAGCTGCAACGGCTTAAATGGTTAAATTGCTGAAAGTGCGGGATTGGTTGCTTTAGCGTTGACGCTTCTCTGCGTCTAGGTTCTTCTTTGGAGCTAGCGGTAGCTCCAGAACCTCAATTAACTGCCTAATAGGTCTTAGGCCAGGAGGAAAATAAGGCTTAAACTGCGCTTAGCGATCGGGAAAAGAGGCAGTAATCAACGCTTAAGGTGCTGGTTAGTCCGTGCATAACAAAGAGGGACCAATCGTATCGGGAAACGAGCCTGGTAAAAGTAAGTTATTGGGAGTTGTTAACGTTACCTTGTAAAAGTTGCCAAAACCTCCTTGTCGCGGGGAAGGAGTGGCTGCCTGCTAAGGGGCAGGTAAGGCTAAAAGCTATAAAGGGCTTGTGTGCGTCGAAATCGATCGAATAAGGAAAGGTTTTGTTAAGGTGTGCGTAGAGCTGTTAGACTAAGGCTGGTTGCAAAAAGCTAAAAACTTGTTAGATTGCGACTGCTGATTGCGAATGCTCGCCAATGCTGGGTTATTTATATCATGGGTTGGACTTGGTGAAGCTGCCGTTGCTTGAGCTGGGACAACGTTGCGTTGAGCTGCCTGCGGTGAGACGGCGTTATCCTGGGCTACTTCTTGCGTTTGTGCAGCGAGCTTTGTGACGTTTGCGTGAACTTAGACGATTGTTTGCCGCAATAAATTGTTATCGGCTATCCAGCGTTTATTATATGGCTTTGGCGGTAGAGATTGGGCTCGCTTTGTTTGCCTTGTTGTAGCTGGGATAGTAACGACTTGTTGATCTTGAGGGATAGAGTTGATGAAGTCTTGGATGTTAGCGAGGGCCTTAAGAGGAAACTTTAAGCTTCTGGAGGGGTGGTTTGCGAAAAAAGCGATGATCTGAATTGTGGCTTGCGGAATAGCCGACATAGCCAAGAGCTAGTCAATCGGCTGCTCAAGGCTTTCGGTCTAGGCGCCAAAGCTTTAAGTTTGGTCGGAGAGGCGCGCCGGCTCTTTTGACGTCCGCCAATCGAGCTAGCGGCTGCAAATCGATGCGAATCGTTGGCGCGGCTTCGCTTTGCTTGTCGCTTGGCTTGTCGCTTTGCTTTTGCCCAAATGCGACAGCGCTGATGGCGCGGCGGAAGACGCGGCGAAAAATGACGAAGAGATGATTTTGTGGAGTGAGAGTAATTAGAAGAGGAGAAGAAGAGTGGAGGGGAGAAGAAGAAGAGGAGGAGAGGGCGGGAGAGGGAGAATATATGCAGGCTGGTGCCTGCTCTTAAGTTGTTGCCTGATTTTTGACAGCTGCCTTGCAGCTAGAGGCAAAGGAGGGAGGAAAAGGTTGGCCAGCACGCGAAAGAGCGGCGGCGTGACGAAAAGAAGTTGGCCAGCACGCAAAAGTGGCGGCGCGACTAAAAGAAGAAAAGATGTCGGCTAGCGCGCGAAAACGGCGGCGCGACGAAAAGAAAAAAATTAATAGCTGACGCACTGGGGCTGAGGCCACTAGTCTTGAGTTGTTGCTACCAATAAAACAACGAAAAGCAACGCGCGTAACGCAGGTGGACGATGGCCAATTATTGGGTTGAACTCTCTTGATTGATTCCTCGAAAGAAGAGAGAGAAAGAGAAAGAAAGATCGCTAGAATGCACTGCTGCTAGAATACATGAAGATAAATGGGTGCTTGCGCACAGGCCACTTGCTGCCTTGCTTGAGTAAGCAAGGCTAGCTGGATAGCCTGCTTTTAGCGTTACACCTTGGCTAACCAAACCACCGCCACTTACCTTAGCGAGAATATTATTAACTTGGCTTTTACTAATAAAGTTAAGGCAAGGGCTTATATGGATTATAACAACTATATGGGGTTAAACCACAAAACCCTTATGGTTACCATTAGCTAAGGCGCCTCGCTCCCCCCACCCTTAAGGCGCCTTTACCTTCCCTTAAAGGATAAAGGCGCCTTTACGTAAGCAGTAAAAAAAGGCTTACCCTTGCTTCTTACTTAGGCACCAAATGCTAAGAGTTTGGACGCATAAGTAGGCCAAGTAATAAAACTCCTAAATTAAGCATTAGGCAGCATAGGCAAGAAAACCCACAACGCGAGCAAGCCTGCATTATGGTGAACGCCGGAATGCGCTAAGGCTAAGAAAAACTTTTAAAACCACCCATTAAACAACCACCGCTAGGCGTTTAAATGGATAACATGCAAAGCAAAAAGAAGCTATTAAGAAACCAAAATCTTTAAGGCTAAAAAGGACTGCAACTTATTTTAAATTGTAGGCTGGCATAAAATGTCAAATATCTTCGTGGCCTTCCTCTTTTAAATGGAGGACCGCTTGGTAACTAACCCTTTAAAGAAGTTAGCAATCTTGTGCACCAACGTGCTAAAATGCTTTGCTAGTGGCATAAATGCCTTAAACTTGTAAGCCCCCTTAGCTCTTTAGGGCTATATACCTTAAGACAACAAAATTAAACTAGCTAAAGCAACTAAAGCTTGCACTAGCTTAGGCAACATGGCATTAGGATGGGATAAGGTTACCGTTTGCTTCCTTAAGCTAGCGTGGCTAGCCATTAAGAAGAATGTTTAACAACTGTATAAGACTTGCTTGCGCCTTAAACACCACTTGCTTCCTTTCCAAGAAGCGGCGGTGGTTATGTTGCGCAAACTAGGCAAGGATAACTACACCTTATGCTAGTTTTAGCGCCCAATTACCTTGCTCTCTTACATAAGAAAAGGACTAAAGCGCTTAATCGCACAATGCATGGCTTACTTAGCCATTATAAAACAGCTATTATAACTTAAGTAGGCTAAAGCCTTTCCTAAGCGCTTTGCTAGAAACCTAGTAACATGCTTAACACATAACGTGGAAACCGCCTAGTTGAGAAAACAGGTAGCGTCGCTCCTTACGCTAAATGTGCAAGGCACCTTTAACGCTATTTTTTGCAACAAGATAGTGCTTAGGCTTTAAGAACAAGGATAGCCTTAAGGACTTTGCTTTTAGGTATATGCTTTTATGTTTAACAAGACAGCGTTAGTTTAATTAGGGGGCAACTCCTTGCTAGCTAAGCCTATTATAACGAGCCTGTTGCAAGGGTTACTTATTTTGCTAGTCTTTTTTGCTTTCTTCCTTAGCCTACTACTAAAAAGCAAGCCAAAACGCTTTAGCTACGCTAATAATGTGGCTATCTTAGCAATAGGCTGTATTAAAGAAAAAACCTTTTGCAAGCTTGAGATGAAAGCAGCAAATGCTTAAGCTTAAGGCTAAGATAATAGGCTTACTTTTAACCCTACTAAATACAATCTAGTTTACTTTAGTTAAGGAAAATTACAATAACTGCTCGTTTAGGTTATGGGAGAAATGGTAGCCCTTAACAACACAGTTAAATAGCTAAGGTTCCACCTTAACAACAAACTGTTTTTTAAGGTTTATGCGGAAAAATGGGGGGCAAAGGCACTTAAGGTTGCCCAGCACTTAAAAGGCCTTAGCAAGATTACTAAGAGCCTTCTTGCCTACTTAGCCGCGCTAGTAGCTTTGGCATGCGTTATACCCATTGCTTGTTATAAAGCAAAGGTATGGTACTTAAGTACGGAGCGCCCTAACTTTACAAGGACCCAAACCATTAACACAAAAGTGGAACGATAAATGGCGGCGGTAGATAAGGCCCTTAAGGTGGCATGCTGCGCGGCTTTGCTAGCCTAGTAAACCACGCTAATTTTTGCCTTTTACAAGGAGGTAAGTATACCACTAGCAGCGGTTCTTTTTAAAAAGGCTTAAATTCAAGCAGGCATATGGTATCGCTAACTAAACTTTAGCTACCTTATGGTAGCCTAACTAAAGCCACCCTTAGCTTTTAAGGGCTAAAGGCGCCTTAAAAAGGCTAAGCTTATGTAACTAAAAAACATGGCTTAGCTTATGGCCCCATGCTTATAACTATAGCTGGTACGGTTTACCATAAAACACCCACAAGTAGCCCTAGTAATTACAAGAAAGGAGCATAGCAAAGCGTCCCACTTAAGCATCTTAGCAAGTTTTTCTAAACATAACCTTGTTATTTACAACAACGGGTTAAAATAAGACATCGAGTACCTAAACGAAGGCTAAGGCAAAGGAGTGAGCTAAGGCTTCGCCACTTACATTGCTAGCTAGCAGGTTTTTGCAGCTTAAGGCGCGCTATGCAGCGCCAAGGTTTTTAACGCAAAGGCGGTAAGGGCAGTGTAAGCTTTAAGCTAAGCTAAATAACGATTATTAGCACCCAAGCTATACGCCATTTACTTTTGCTTAAACAACGCAACAGTTTTTTATAGGCTTACTAGGCGATTGTTAAACTGCTTATAAGAATGCTTTTACTTTTTTGGCCGCATGGCATGAGAGGTAAGTAAGCTCTTTCACTTGCACTAAAGCCTAGGGCACATAAGCATTAAGGGCAATAAAGCAGCGAACCACAAGGCAAGTAAAGGGGCTAAGTTACCTTCCTTAAACCTTCCAAAGATCCTTATTATAGCACGCTTTAAGGCGCGCCACGCAGCTAAACAAAGCTTTAGCAACTGGTAAAAGGCACACAAGCCTTGTAACTACTAAGGGCTAAAAG
>JAKLNC010000142.1:0-39962 GCA_022813145.1 Barbatosphaeria neglecta | reverse complement strand
CTTTATAAGGAGCAACTAAAGAAGCTTATGCTTCCACGCTTGCTTTTTTATTGCCTTTTTGCTAAGAGATTAAAACATAGCAACTTTGTCCTTTACCACATATAATTTAGACATGAGAACTACTAACCACGCTGCAAATGCAGCCAAGAAAAGCAAAGACGCTACATTAAGCGGTGCCTTAAGGCCCTTGCTAAGGCCTTGCAAGCTATTAAGCAAAACCTTTAGTAAACACAACACTTGTTAGGAACTAGCTGGAAAACCTAGGCAAAGTTTGTTTAAAAGATAAAGGTATACAATTTCCTTTCACTATTAGAATAACATAAGGGTTACAAAGTTTCACAAGACGCTATGGTTCGTTTTTGTGGCGAAGTTTAACGCAAAGAAGAGCATGGGTTTTGCGGATATTAGGGGCCACTTAGCACAACTAAATAAGATTTAGCAAGCAAGGGTGCTTAGCCTGCTAAGCTAGCAAACCGAAACCTTAGGACACATAAAGCAGGCGTAAGACTAGTGAATGTAAAGGCTAAAGGCAGCTTGTTATTTCTCTTTTTTGTAACAATGGTGGCATGTTGAGTGGCAGGCTTGTTTGGAGGTTTTGTTTTTCTTTATTTTTTTTAGCCCTTTTCTTGCTTTGCTTATCTTAGCCTTTACCAAGAGGAACTAACCTTAAATAGCTTGCTAAATAAGACGCGTAATAAAGCTTAGCTAAACTTTTCTTTGTATAAGGAGTGGCGAGGTTTATGCACACGAGACGTTAATAATACTATTACTACTACTACTATTACTACATCCTTTTTCGTTTTATTTTTTTGCTTTTTGCAAGGAGCATTTTAATTGGCAGAAGGCTAAAAGTTTTAGCTTAAGATACCAAAAGTTAACAAACACCACATTCCCTTAACACAACAACACCTTCCTTCCTTTAACCTTGCCTCCCTTTATCATATTGCGTGTTACATACGCAAGTACCAGCGCAATATCCTTAACAAAGGAACCCTTAGCTAGCATAACCGCTACCAACATAGCAAAAAGGCTTTTTTTGCTAAAGGCATTAAGTGCATAACCTAAAATTGCAGGCAATGTGCTTAAAGCAATAAACATCCCCTTGGTAACCGCGCTTATGCTTGTGGCAGCTGCCCTAAAGATAACGACATAAACCATAGACGTGGCAGCATATAGCTTTACAAATAACATAGTTAAAAAGCTACAAGCCAAAATTGCCACTTATATTAAGAAGATGCAAATCCTTATAAACATAGCTATAAGGGTAAACAAGATTCTAGCACCAAAAAAGATGGGCCTAGAGAAAGAATGGGCAAAATTTGTTGGGAAACGCGCTTCTTAGCTTATAAACATGCTTAGCAACATTAAAGGGGTAGTGGTGTTGCTTTTAGGGAGCCTTTTAGCGGGCTTTTGGAATAACAAGTTTATTGCTAGGACCACGCCGTTGCTTTCCTTAACTAAGTTGTTAAATGCGGCAAGCTAAATAGCCGTAGCCTTTAGCTAGAAATCGAAGGGGATTGCGAAAACCCTTAAAAACGTTGCTTTTCCCTTAGTAAGGAAACTGTAAATGGTAGCTTAACTAGTGACGACGTAAGCAATATAAGCTAATGTAGCCTTTTGCGAGGTTTTTACCACTTTTAGGACCAACTAGGAGTGGCAAGTGGTAAGCTTTAAAAAGAACAGCTGCATATAAGTAGATAAATAGCTATATATAAAGATGAATAACAACCACTAATGGCGCAAAATAATGGCGGAAGGCTTTTGCCTTATGGTTTGCTAAGAGATTAAAGAGCTACTTATAGCTTTGGAAGTGGCCTTTCTAGCCTAGAAAGGCTTTAGTTTAAAGCTAGCTACTTAGGAAATTAGGGATAAGATTATTGCCGTAGCGGAGCAATGAAAGCAGCATAGGGCTACCTTTAACCTTTTTGCAAATTAAACTAAGTTTGTAGTCCTTAATGTTTTCATAATGATTAAGATGGCAGCTGGGCTACTAGCAATGTTAACCATTATAAAAGAAAAGGTGTAGCGTGCAATGTATAGTAAGCCTGTTGCTATAAGAATGGGAGAACACAAGGATGGCTAACCCATTTGGAACTAGTTTATTTCTTTTAAAACTGCGATAATAAAAGGCTAAAGGCTGTTTAGCAGCCGCCTAGCTAAGAAAATCGAAAAGAAGGCGTTAGTTAACCAATGCACTAGGTGCTAGGACTTTTACTCCTTATATAAATGCAAGTGGAAGAAGTAATGCGGCAACTGCTTTAACTTAGCCTATCTCCTCCCTGCACTTAAACAGCTATATTACCTAAATGCAACGCAATGCACCAACTGCCACAGCTCTTATAAGGCTAATACAAACACTTGTTTAATGTGCCTTGTGCAAAAAGATAGCTAGTAAGTTTTTCCCACTAACTTGCAAAAGAGGAGCATTTAATAGCAAGGCGAAAAGCTATACAAGCAAGCTTATTCTTAGCTTGTAGTTTCCCTAAACTAAACCGCACAAGCATTGGCTTTAGCACTAGCATTAGCGCCAGCCTTAGCACTAGCGCTAGGCTTACTAGTAATAGTTAAAAGCATTACACCGCTTACCTTTACGCTTAAAGGCGCCATGGCACTTAACCACACCCCTTTAAGGAGCTAGTTAGGCACTTACTTAGGAGCAGCATGGCGGCCCACGTTAGCCCTCTTTATAAGCTTAAGCAAGCTTGTAGCAAACACTATAAATTAAACTAATATTGCAACGGTACGCTTTTCCATTAATAAGGTAGTGGCAGCGTGTTAGTTTAAGGCATAACAAGCTAAAGCTTACTTAGCCTTTGCAAACTATTTAAACACGGGAAAGTACTAACAAGCTTTATGCAAGGATAAGGCTAAGGCCTGGGAAGTTACCTTTCTAAAGTTTGGATACTTTACGGATAACCTTCTCAAATTGCTTAAATGCTTTAAGTAGGCACAAAGACATGCTAGGCATGGCGCAAAACTACTAAAAGCAAAGACACCCTTAAGTTTTGCATTTTTTAGGCTAACATGCAAAAGAAGTTAAGCGCATATAATATAGCCTTGCACTTAGCCTAAGAAAAAAGATACAACGCTATTATGCTTTAGGAACCCTAGGTACACCAAAGGAATGGCAAAAAATTAACAAAAAGCCACTAAGGGTTTATACATTACACCTTAGTAAAAGACTAAACTACCCCTTTACAAGTGCTAACATATATGTGCAAAAGGGCATAGCAAATTGCACAACAATACTTAGGCAACCCACACTACAACCTTCTCGCAATGCGGCTTAAAAACCTAACTCTTGTTAATGTTTACCAAGACGCTTAAGGCAAGAACAAAGTCCTAGATGCCTTAAAGGCATGGAACCCTTAAGGCAAGGTAATGGTAGCAAGCAACTTTAATGCTAAATATGCCACTTAGCACCCAAAACAAGAAACCCCAAAGGAAAGGCAAGTAGCAACGTAGGCAAAGGCTAAAGGCTTAGCTTTAGCTAACCAAACCACTACTACCTACCTTAGCGAGAATATTATTAACTTAGCCTTTACTAACGAAGTTAGGGCGAAGGCTTATATAAACCATAACAACTACACAAGGTTAAACCACAAAACCTTTATAGTTACCATTAGCTAAAACGCCTTATTCCCCTTACCTTTAAGGCGCTTTTACCTCCCTTTAAAAGATAAAGGCGCTTTTACGCAAGCAGTAAAAAGAGGCTTACCCTTGCTTTTTACCTAGGCACTAAATGCTAAGAGTTTAAACGCGTAAGCAAGCTAAGTAGTAAAACTCTTAAATTAAGCACTAAGCAGCATAAGCAAGAAAACTCACAACATGGGTAAGCTTACATTATAATAAACGCCAAAATGCGCTAAGGCTAAGAAGAACTTCCAAAACCACTTGTTAAATAACCACTGCTAGGCGTTTAAATGGATAACACGCAAAGCAAAAAAAAGCTACTAAAAAACTAGGATCTTTAAAGCTAAAAAGAACCGCAACTTATTCCAAATTGCAAGCTGGCACAAGATGTTAGATACCTTTATGGCCCCCCCCCTTTAAATAAAGAACTACTTAGTAACTAACCCCTTAAAAAAGCTAGCAACTTTGCGCACTAATGTGCTAAAACGCTTCGCTAATGGCATGAATGCCTTAAACCTATAAGCCTTTTTAGCCTTTTAGGGCCATATACCCTAAAACAACAAGGTTAAACTAGCTAAAGTAACTAAGGCTTGCACTAACTTAGGTAATACAACGCTAAAATGGAATAAGGTTACCATTCGCCTCTTTAAGTTAGCGTGGCTAGCTATTAAGAAGAATGTTTAACAACTATATAAAACCTGCTTGTACCTTAAACATTACCTACTTCTTTTCCAAAAAGCGGCGGTGGTTATGTTGCGCAAACTAAGCAAAGATAACTACACTTTATGCTAGTTTTAGCGCCTAATTGCCTTACTTTCTTATGTAGGAAAAGGATTAAAGCGCTTAATTGCATAATGCATGGCTTACCTAGCCATTACAAAACAACTACTACAACTTAAGCAAGCTAAAGCCTTCTTTAAGCGCTTTGCTAAAAACTTAATAACATGCTTAACGCATAATATAAAAACCACCTAGTTAAGAAAACAAGTAGCGTTGCTTTTTACGCTAAATGTGCAAGGCACTTTTAACGCTATTCTTTACAACAAAATGGTGCTTAGGCTTTAAGAACAAGGATGGCCTTAAGGACTTTACTCTTAGGTACATGCTTTTATGTTTAACAAAACGGCGTTGGTTTAACTAAGGGGCAACTCCTTGCTAGCTAAGCCTATTACAATAAGCTTGCCACAAGGGTTACCTATTTTGCTAGTTTTTTTCGCCCTTTTCCTTAGCTTACTACTAAAAAGCAAGCTAAAACGCTTTAGCTATGCTAATAACGTGGCCATTCTAACAACAAGCCACACTAAAAAAGAAACCTCTTGCAAGCTTAAAACAAAGGCAACAGATGCTTAAGCTTAAGGCTAAAATAACAAGCTTATTTTTAACCTTGCTAAGTGCAATCTAGTTTACTTTAGTTAGGGGAGATTGCAATAACTGCTTGTTTAAATTACGAGAGAAATAATGGCCCTTAGCAACACAGTTAAATGGCTAGGGTTCCACCTTAACAATAAACTATCTTTTAAGGTTTATGCGAAAAAATAAGGGGCAAAGGCACTTAAGGTTACTTAGCACTTAAAAGGCTTTAGCAAGATTACCAAAAGCCTTCTTGCCCACTTAGCCACGCTAGCAGCCTTAGCATGCGTTATACCCATTACTTGCTATAAAGCGAAGGTATAGTACTTAAGTATAAAATGCTTTAACTTTACAAAAACCCAAACCATTAACACAAAGGTGAGACAACAAATAATGGCGGCAAACAAGGCCCTTAAAGTGGCATGCCACGTAGCCTTGCTAGCCTAACAAACCACGCTAATTCTTGCCCTTTACAAAAAGGCAAGTATACCACTAATAGCGGTTCTTTTTAAAAAGGCTTAGATTTAAGCAAGCATACGGTACCGCTAACTAAACCTTAGCTACCTTATAGTAGCCCAACTAAAGCCACTCCTAGCCCTTAAAAGCTAAGAGCGCCTTAAAAAGGCTAAGCCTACACAATTAAAAAACACAACCTAGCTTATAGCCTTATGCTTACAACCACAGCTAGTACGGTTTACCATAAAACACCTATAGGTAGCCTTAGTAATCACAAGAAAGAAGCATAGCAAGGCGTTTTACCTAAGCGCCTTAGCAAGTCTTTTTAAACACAACCTTGTTATTTACAACGATAAGTTAAAATAAGACATTAAGTACCTAAATAAAGGCTAAAGCAAAAGGGTAAGCTAAGGCTTTGCCACTTACATTACTAGCTAGCAAGTTTTTGCAGCCTAAGGCACGCTACGCAACGCTAAGGTTTTTAATGCAAAGGTAGTAAGGGTAATGCAAGCTTTAAGCTAAGCTAAACAACAACTACTAGTACCCAAGCTACATGCTACCCACTTTTGCTTAGACAACGCAGCAGTTTTTTACAAGCTTGCTAAGCAACCATTAAACTGCTTACAAGAATGCTTCTACTTTTTTAGCTACATGGCACAAAAGGCAAGTAAGCCCTTTCACTTGCATTAAAGCCTAAAGCATATAAGCATTAAAGGTAACAAAGCAGCAAACCACAAGGCAAGCAAGGAGGCTAAGTTACCTCCCCCAAACCTCCTAAAAACCCTTATTATGGCATGCTTTAAGGCGCGTCGCGCAGCCAAACAAAGCTTTAGCAACTAGTAAGAGGCACACAAGCTTTATAACTACTAAGGGCTAGAAATAACAGTCTTTTATAAAGAGCAACTAAAGAAGCTTATGCTTCCACGCTTACTCCTCCACTGCTTCCTTACCAAGAGATTAAAACACAGTAACTTTGTCTTTTACCACATATAATTTGGACATAAGGACTACTAACCATGCTGCAAATGTGGCTAAGAAAAGCAAAAACGCTACATTAAGCAGTGCCTTAAGGCCCTTGCTAAGGCTTTATAAGCCACTAAGCAAAACCTTTAGCGAACATAACACCTGCTAAAAACCAGCTGGGAAACCTGGGCAAAGTTTGTTTAAGAGATAAGGGCATACAATCCCTTTTTACTACTAAAATAACATAAGGGCTACAAAGTCTTACAAGACACTATGGTCCATCTTTGCGGCGAAGTTTGACGCAAAAAAGAGCATGGGTTTCGCAGACATTAAGGGCCACCTAGCATAACTAAATAGGATTTGGCAAGCAAGGGCGCTCGGCCTGCTAAGCTAGCAAACTAGAACCTTAAAACATATAAAGTAGGCGTAAAACCGGCAAACATAAGGGCTAAAGGCAGCTTGCTATCTTTTTCTTTTGTAACAATGACGGCATGTTAGGTGGCAAGCTTGTTTAGGGGTTTTGTCTTTCCTTATTTTCCTTAGCCCTCTTCTTGCTTTGCCCATCCTAGCCTTTACTAAGAGGGACTAACCCTAGATAGCTCGCTAGATAGGACGTGTAGTGGGGCTTAGCCAAACTTCCCTCCGTACGAGGAGCGGCGGGGTTTGTGCGCACGAGACGTTAATAATACTACTACTACTACTACTACTAGAAGGATTTGCGATTTACCACAAAGATGTTGCAGCAACAACGACAATTTCTTTTCATAACAATCTTAAGCACAAATTCCAAGAAGCATATAACTAAACACCAAAGTACAAATGCATATTTAGTTAGTTGCACGCATACGATAAGGCTTAAGAGAAAGCGGCTATACTTAAACAACTAATCCTTACGCGTAAGATATTATTTGCTTTAATTAATGGCTTACTGTACCACACTTTAATTGACAGCCCTTAATAATTGTGCATTCCAAACGATTGCGTTAAGGAGATACTTGAAATGGTGCATAACAACAAGTTTCACTTCGTTGTTAAACAAATGCTTTAAAACCTAAAGGTGGTTAGCTTTAACGGTTTAACAAAGAAAGTTTTTAATTACGTTAAGCATTGCCTTACATGCATTAAAAACAGCATTAACCAATAGCAAACAATTAAAAAGCTTTAGCCTATACTAATAACACCGCAACCTAAACACACTGTTACTATGAATTTTATCATCAGTTTTCTAATAGCTACTAAATTAGCAGTTTGGGCAAGCCTAGTTAAAGGCTTTAACTTACTTTTAACCATCTCTAACAAATTCTCCAAATAGTCCTTACTTATCTTAAGTCGATTAAACTATTTAGCTTAGCAATAGGCAAACATTTTCTTAGCGTTCTTACAACTAACCAATTAGGGTTTACCAAAAGAGATTATCTTTAACAAAAACCCTAAATTCACCTCCAACTTTTGGGTATAACTCTTTGACAAATTGGGAACTCAATTGCTAATGTTAACCAGCTATCACCCCTAAACAAACGAACTTTTAGAAAGGAAAAACTAAACAGTCGAAATTGCCTTGTAATATTCTTTGGTAACAATGAAGGAGTTGTAGCCTAACTTGCTTCTTAGCCTCTAACACTGTCTTAACAACGCCTACACTGCACCGATTGCAACTAGCCTTAATGTTACAACCTGGCTGTAAAAACAAGGTGTGGTGATGCTTGCTTAGAACAACAAAGAGGCAAGTCGTAGACAATCACAAGTTGTGATTAATAGGGCGTGGTAGCTAGGGAACCGTGCTTAGGATTAACCGCTACAAAACCTTTCTTCTTCAGCTTAGGGAAGACGGCCTTGTTCCTTTTATCTTCCTTGTTCCTAAACCTAGAGGCCCGTTCCCCAAGGGTGCTTATGAGGCGCTCCCTAAGCGCTCGCAAAGCGCTTAGTAAGCGCTTATCAAGTGCTGTCTAAGCGTCTTACATAATGACTCTCGTGGCGTTACATAATTGCAAGGTTCCCTTTATTTTCTTTTTGTGCCTTACTTATCGGTTTGTTAAGACCGTAACACAATCCCCCTCTTTTTAAGCTAAAGTCCCTAAAGTTATAAGCTTCCTTTTTTCTTTTATGCAACCATGGCTAATCGTGTATCTAAACCAGTCCCCCTTTTAACCCATCGAAAATTATGCATGCTGAGCTTATTTCCCATTTTTGGTTTTGACGTGATGCCGTGTTCTTAGTGTTTTAAGCGAGGCCAAAAATGCTGTTGGCTGGATGACGCTATGCGTCGTTCCAAGAAATGCAAAGCCTATGTTTGGGCAAGGGTAAAGTGTAATGGGAACAGTTATCTTATTTGCAACGAAGGTTCGTTTGTTATGTCACCATAAAAGTTACAAAGCTGTATATTAATCATGTAGTAGACTAAATTATTTTTAAGAAGAATTGTCTTGATTGCAAGTTGCGAGAAGCTAAGGGGCACTTAATTTAATTAAAACGAAAAAACCTTAATAAGGAAAGTACACTGTTGGCAAGGGTGAAAAAGTTACGTAAACAGCAAGACCTTATTTAATGGAAAGGAATAAAACTAGCAGCAAGGTCCTTAGAAGAATTAGAGGTGCAAGAAGCTAAGGAGCAAGCTGCTATTGCGTTAGGCTTAACGAACCTAACCACCATTATTAATCTTCCTTTTAACTAGCTTTCGCTACTCGCTAACCCTTCCTTTTTTAGCGTTAACTTTAGAGGTTTTTTGTAGCTTAATCCTTTCGCTTTTAAAGGTATTGTTAGAAAAAGTGCTAGGCGTTTTAAAGGTTTGTAACAAGTTTCTAAGTGTTTTCTTCTTTTCCATAATTTTTCCACTTAATTAAGTACTTGCTACGTTTTTGGTGCTTTTAGTGGTTTTAAACTGCTTTTACTTTATATTTCTTAGGGTTTTTTATTTCCATTGTCGTTTTAAGAGGAATGCTTAGGTTTGCTATTTTAAGGAGTAATATGTGGAATTGTGGGTGGATGTTTGTTGTTGCAAATAACCTAAATTTGTAGTTAACATCTGAAATTTTTCGCGCAATCTCAAATAGTCCAAGTTTCTTGTAATCCAGCTTATTGCTTAGTTGTTTGGTTTTGATGTTTTTGCGTAGCAAATATACATAATTTCCTTTCTTTAAGGCTAGTTTCTTTAGCTTAAATTAATTTGCGGTGTTTGTTATTTGCTGCTAAAGGAATTAGAGTTCTTAACATAGATTAATATGTAATTGCTATAATTGTTTGCTATGAATATTTATTGCTAGAACCTAAGTTGGCTTAGCGTTAAATTTAAAAGTAGGTTTATATTCAAAGTTGGCGAAATAAAGAGAAACCCTAGTGGTTTTTATAGCTGCGTTGTTGTATGCTATTTACGTTGTTGGCAACAACAAGACTTAATTGTTTTAGGCATGGTTAACAAAAGATTGTAAATATTACTTAAGTGTTTGATTTGTTTTTTTGGTTTGCTTGTTTGTTTTTAAATGAAATGCAGTTAAAGGTTTTAGTTAAATTCTTAAATGTCTTGCTAAACTTGTTTAGAAGTTAAACACAAAAGTGGTTTCTTGGTTTAAAATAATTTTTGTAAAGAGACTATAAATGCTTGCAATATGTTGCAAGAACTAATATGTAAGGTTAGGTGCTTAGTGTCTTTTGTTAATAGGTAAGAAGTATGTAAACTTAGTAAACTTGTTAACCATAACAAGGATATTGTTGTATAATTGTCTCATTAAGGGTTTAAAAAATGGTAGAAGTTTAACAATTAAGTTTTACAAAATACTTAATTATAAGTGTTTTGGTATAGGTAGTGCTTATAGTTAACCATATGGCGCATGTTGTAAGGTTTTGGTTTTGTTGCAAGTGTTACAACTGCGTATATATTTCTTAACTTTTTAACTTTATTTAGTTGTATTATAATATCGCCTTAATTAGTTAAGTGTTTTAAAGTTTCTAAAGTGTCTTGTTAGCAATGTTTCGTGCGCATAGCAAATTGCTGTTTTTCGGAGTTTTAGGGGTATCCAGAGTTTTCCTTGGCTGTAAGGGAGTTTATTGTTAATTATAACTCCTTTTAGGTAGTTATCGTGTGATTTGGCGTACTTTTGTAGCTAGTTTAAAACAAGGTTTTGCATAGCAACCTTGTACATAGCTTCCATATTCATCCTTTTATTTTTAAGAACCAATAAAGCTTATGGCTTTAAAATTTTATTAAACTAAACATCTAATCTTTAACTTAGGATATCTACTTTTTCATTTAGTTTTCCCTTTTTGTAAAGAATTTGGAAGTTAAATTCCGCAAGGTTTTTAGCTCATTTTGTTTGTTGTTAGCTAAGTTATTTTGTGGTTGTAAAGTGTACCAAATTTTAATAATTTAAGTATACTGTAATTAGGTGTTATGCTTTTTAAAAATATACGTTTTACTTTTTAAAAATGTATATAATGGCTATAAGTTCTTTGTTATAAATGAGGTAATTTATTTATGTTTTGTTAAATTTGTGTAAGAAAAATGCCACAAGGTGTAACCGTTTTTTTTCGTCTCTTTGTTTAAGTTGTCTTCTTATTGCAAAGTTTAACGCGTTTGTCTCGATTTTGTAAGGTAAGTGGGAATTTGGTGTTTTGAGGATTAGATTAAATAGCATTGCATTTTTAATGCGGTTAAAAGCTGCTTAGGTTTTTTTCGTTTAGCGAAAGTTCACGTTCTTCTTTGTAAGGTTCGTAAGGAATTTTGCAATGCTGTTGTAGTTTTGGACAAATTGTTAGTAATAGTTAGTAAATTCTAAAAAGGCACGCACATCTTTTGTTATAATAGGCGTTAGCTAATCTTTTATTGCTATAAGCTTAAATTCTTGCATTTTAATTTTCTTAGGCTTAATGATGCATTTTAAGAAGTTAACCTTTTGCACGTGGAACTTGCTTTTATTTACACTTAGCAAAAGGTTTGCGTTTTAAAGTTTTTCCAAAATGGCATATACATGTTAGTAATGTTCTTTTAAAGTTTTTGAATATATAAGGATGTCGTTTAGATAGGCGATTATAAAGAGATTAAGGTGTTCTTAAAAAACATGGTTAATTATTTCTTAAAAGCTAGCAAGGGCGTTGGTTAACTTAAGGGGCATAATGGTGGGTTTATAATAACTGTATTAAGTTTGAAAGGCAGCCTTTCATTTCTCTTTTTCCTTTATACAAATAAGGCTATAAGCGTTTTTAAGGTTTAAAGCTGTAAATCATTATGCCTTATTAAGATAATTTTGTATTTTAGGAATAAGTGGTAAAAGGTATTAATTCTTAACGGTGATATCGTTTAATTTTTAATAGTTAATAACTAGTCGCTATTCCAATTTGCTTATAAGTGTTGTTTTTTGCTTCCTTTTTTAATTTATCTTAGGTATAAAGGCAATAAGAAATCTAGCTAATAACTTAAAGAGCTGGATAGTTCCTCGCTTTAAGTTTGCGTTAAGGTATTGTTTTAATGCCATAAGCTTGCTTTTGTTAAGCGGATATATTTTTATAAACGGTGGGTAAGTGTTGGGTTTTAAAGGTATCTTATGGTTTTATTGTAAATGTTTGGAAAGGCTAACATTAGCTTTGTTTTTAAATAGTTAGGGGTACTTTTGTAAGTACTTATTTGGAATTCGTTTAGTTTTAATTGTATTTAATGTTTCTTTTATTAAAAAGAGAAATTATACTTTGTTTCGTTTGCGTGATAGCTTATTATAGGCTTTTAACTGCTTTTCGTAATAAAGGGGCATTTTGTTTTGCCTTTTTGCAAGCTGCAGTTTTGCTATGGCTGTTGCAAGTAAAAGCTTAGTATTGGGGTTTTGCATTAGGTGCTATTTGCCTTAGTGCAATTAGCTAGTAACCTAGTTAATTATGGGGTTTTCTTCTTATAGCTAATCTTGTTTTAGCACTATCCCTTATAGTGCAAGAGTGATATTAAGCGTAAAGATGCTTTTATGTCTTAGTATTTATAAGTAAGTATGGAAACTTTTATAAATAACTCGTTTGTTTTCGTAAGTTATGTTGTTTTTTTTAAAGTTTGTTAATTAATAAGGCATGTTTTTGTATTGCTAAAGCAATCCTAGCTCATTAATTAAACATGGGTAAATATAACTACGGTTAGCTCCGCTATTAATTAAGGCGTTAATTTACCTTCTTTTTAGCTAAACCCTTAAGCTTAGCTAGGTTCTTATTTTCTTTATTATTTGTAAAAACAAGGTTTGTTATGTTACGTGTTATTCCTTTATAAGCAACTTTTGTCGTTTTCCGAATTTAAGGTGTATTTAATAAACATTCTCATGTCGTTATTATATTTGTGGCCATCCTTCAAAGCTGTTTCCTTAAGGGGCGTGCCATAAATGTTATATGCCAAAAAGGCAAGATGTATACCTTTTTTTGTAAGTTTCCAAACTTGCTTAGGCATAAAGCAGCAAATCGAGAATGCAGCTACCTAGCTAGCTCATTTTTCGTTATTTCCCACAAATCGTTCCATAAGACTAAACTCCAACGCTTTTTCTTTCAAACTTATGTGCTAGTCCTTTATAACTAACCTTTTAAAACATTTCCATGCCGCTTATCACGCCATTAAAAGAGTATAGTTGCGTTTTTAAATTCCTTACTTAGCTAGAAAGTTTAGCTAATAGTTTTAATTACAAACCATTTAAGTAAGTTGTTGTCTCTTTTAGCATAAATGTTAAATGATGGCGTTCTTTACGTTGCGGTTTTCCTTATACAATGCCTTAGCAATGTTAAGCTAGTTTTAAGCCTTAAGCAAGTTGTTATACATTTTTATGTATAAGGCACAGTTGTTGATGCTTCTAAAGGCAAAGGTTGTTGCATGCTTTGTGTTTTCAATGTGTTTTTAGGTGCGTTGCTAGCTAATAAACTCCTTAGCATACAAGGGCTGTTAAATAGAAAATGCAAGTTTTCTTTAAGGCTAAAAGTTGTGAATGGCTTTAAGTTGCATGTAGGGTTTATAGTTATCTTTAAGGCAGTAAATCTAGGCAACATGCTTATGCCCCAAGGTTTTAAAAAGGCAAAGTTTGTAATCTTCTTTTATAAGAGGCAACGAAGGAAACTTCTAACTTTCTTTAATGCTTACCCTTGCAAACCTTAAGCTGCTAGGTTTGTCTTTATTTAGTGGGTATAGTTAATATAACCATTTAAAGTTAAGCGCATTTTCCTTTGTTTTAAGGGTTGCAGGTAAGTTAAATCCTTCGAATCTTTGTTTATATTTGTCTTACATTGCCTTTCTGCCATTCCTTTGCACATTGGTTATTATTAAGGGAAAAAAATAATTGTTTTTAGTTATATTTCCTTTAATTCTTGCAACAAGCTACACATTAAGCTTAAGGGTAGACTTGTTTTTTTTATTCTTTAAGCCGCTGTTTTCTAGACGTAAAAGGTTATATGGTAAAGGTGCTTAGATAATAAACTATTAAACTTGCTTCTTTTTTTCTTATTATTCTTATGCTTTATAATTGTTACAAAACTATACTTGTTGTAACTATTTTAAGGAGGTGCGCAAATGGTGGGTTTTTGTTATCCTTAGTTAGGGTTGTTTTAAGAAGTCTTATTTGTAATATGTTTTCATTATGCTAAGTTACTTAATAGGTTTAATGGCTTGTGCAGCTTAAAGGCGTTGGTTTTTGGGTACTAGGTGCGTTTTTCCATTAAAAGAAGTGCGTTGCTATTAAGGCTATTAGCAGTTGCAAGCTTAATAACCCATTTTGTTACAGTTAAAGCATTTCCTTGTAAATTTCCTATTATTTTGTTATGTAAAGGCTATGCTTAGCTTTATGGGCTTAAAGTGCGTTCTATGCGCCGTTAATTAATAAGGTTATGCTAAAGGTTTAAAACGCTAGGCTTGGTTCCCTTAATCTTGGCAAGTGCTTACTTTTAATGCTTTTTCCTTTCTTTCTTGCTATTACTCTTATAAGCGTTAATTAATATGCATAGCTATATTAACATAGTTTAAGAATCTTTTAAGTTGGTTTTTCTTATATAGTTGGTCTTTAACTGCTTCTTTTAAACCTTGGTAAAACCAAGCCATTAAGGCGTTATTGTTATTAAAGTTTAGTTGCATAGCTAGTTGTTAGAACTTAAAGGCGTAATTGGCAACAAATGTCTTTTGCTTTAAATGCTTAAAGCTAGCTTTTGCTTATTGTTTCACATTTGTAAATTTAAAGATTGCCATAAAGCGCCTTTAAAACCCTTAAATGTCCTAAAACAATTCCGCAGTTTTGGTAATCTCCACTTCTTTTAAGTGTTCTTTTAGTAGCAAGTTATATCATTCCTTTGCTTTCCTTACTAGTTAAAATCTTGCAACTAAAACCACTGCCTTGCCTGTAATCTTAGCTTCCTTAAGGTAAATGCAAAGTTTATTTAAAAACGAGATTAGCAATTGCGGATTTTTATCGTATTTCTTAAGAATAAGAAGCTTAAGAACTTTCTTGTTAAGTTTAACGTTAAACTAACTAGCGGCAAGGCTGGTAGAAAACTAAGCCTTAGCGGATATCTCGGTAAGTTGTAGCTAGTGAAAGCTAGAAGCAAGTTTTTTAATTAGGTTAAGCTAAAGGCTAAGGCTTAGGGCTTGTAATAACTTAGATTTGTAAAAGTTACTATTGTACTAATTAAGAGAGTTAGGAGTGCTAGTTATAAATATTATTTAGCAACTTGCTAGCTTGTTGGTTAAATAAGAGCGGTTAACGTGTTATAACCTAGCTATAAAAACAAGGTATAATAATGCTTACTTAGAATAACAAGGGGGCAAGTTATAAACAATTACAAGTTGTGGTTAATAAGGCGTGGTAGTTAAGGAACCGTGCTTAGGTGTTACAGTTTAAACCGTTACATAACAGGTAACCCCACACCCCAATAGGAAAGGCGGTGTCTGCTGGTGCAATTACCGCATTAGGGAAGTTGCGTTGTAGTCTTGCACAACCATCACTACACCTTTACTTAAGTATCACTAAAGTTGCGTGCAACTTGTTGCAACTTCAAATACACTTTTCTCTTCTTTTAAAGAAAGCCATAATATACAAAGATACTATAAAAGTAAAGCATTGCCCCCCTTAACATAATAAATGGTTTTATAGCAATTAATCCCAAGCACAATTCCTTAGCTACCACGCCTTATTAACCACAACTTGTAATTATTTACAACTTGCCCCTTTGTTGTTTTAAGCAAGCATTACCTTACCTTGTTTTTGCAGTTAGGTTGTAACATGTTAACCGCTCTTGTTTAATTAACAAGCTAGCAAGTTGCTAAACAATATTTATAACTAGCCTTTTTAACTCTCTTAGTTAGTATAATAGCAACTCTTACAAATCCAAATCATTGCAAGCCTTAAGCCTTAGCCTTTAGCTTAACCTAATTAAAGAACTTGCTTTTAGTTTTTATTAGTTATAGCTTATTGAAATGTTCGCTAAAGCTTAGTCCACCTTTAGCCTTGTTGCTAGCTAATATGCTTGCGTGCTTAACAAGGAGGTTTTTAAACTTTTAATTCTTAAGAAGTATAATAAAAGCTTAAAACTGTTAACCCCATTTTTAAATAAGCTACAAGTTTACCTTATGGAAACTGGCATTATGGGAAAGATGGCTGTTTTAATTACAAGGTTTCAATTAACAGGAAAGGCTAAAGATTGGTACAATGCATTGCTAAAAGAAAACTTAGATGAAGAAAATAAAGCAACAGCTAATACAAAGGAATTGTTTAGCAGCATCGCTAGCTTCCAAAAGCGTCTCACGGCCATTTTTGAATCCATAAACGTGGGTTAACAAGTTAAAGCAAGCCTAAAGCAACTAAAGCAAAAGACGTTTACTGCTAACTACGCTGCCAAGTTCTAATGGCTAGCTATGCAGCTTAACTTTAATAATAATAACGCTTTAATAGCCTAGTTTTACTAAGGACTAAAAGAAGCAGTTAAGGATTAACTATACAAGATAAACCAACCCAAGAAGTTCTCAAACTACGTTAACATAGCTATGCGCATTAATTAGCGCTTGTAAAAATAACAGCAAAAGAAAAAGGGAAAAGCACTAAAGATAAACGCTTGCCAAGATTAAGGAAACCAAGCCTAGCATTTTAAGCCTTTGGCTTAGCCTTATTAATCAACAATGCATGGAACGCACTTTAAGCTTATAAAGCTAGGCATAGCTTTTACATAACAAAACAATGAAAAGTTTACAAAGAAATGTTTTAACTGCAACAAGATAAGTTACCAAACTTACAACTGCTAATAGCCTTAATAACAGCACACCTTTTTTAATGGGAAAACGCACTTAATACCCAAAAATCAACGCCTTTAAGCCACACAAGCTACTAAACTTACCAAACAACTCGGCATGATAAAAACACACTATGAATAAAACTCCTTAAAACAACCCTAACCAACTATAACCAAAACGCACCATTTACGCTTTTTTTTAAGATAATTATAGCAAATGCAATTTTACAACAACCATAAAGCATAAAAATGACGAGAAAAGAAAAAGCAAATCTAACAATTCATTATTTAAGCTTTATTACCATATAACCCTTTACGCCTAAAAGATAGCAGTTTAAAAAATAAAAAGGATAAATTTGTTATTAAGCTTGCTAAGTAGCTAATTGTAGGAATTAAAAGAAATATAACTAAAAACAACTGCCCTTTTCTCTTAATGATGGCAAGTGCATAGCAAGATAGTGGAAAAACAATGTAGGACGAATATAAACAAGGGTTTAACAAACCTAACTTGCCTACAACCCCCAAACCAAACAAGAATGCACCTAATTTTAAATGGCTATACTAGCTGTATCCCCTAAACAAGGATAGCCCTAGCAGCCTAAGGTTTGCAAGGGTAAGCACCAAAAAAAGTTAGAAGTTTTCTTCGTCGCTTACTATGGGGAAAGATTACAAACTTTGCCTCCTTAAAACCCCAAGACATAAGCATATTGCATAGATTTATTGTCTTAGGGATTACTGCAAACCCTATATGTAACTTAAGGCAATTTACGACTTTTGGCTTTAAAGAAAACTTACGCTTCCTATTTAATAACCCTTGTATAAAGAGGAGTTCATTAGTTAGCAGCGCACCTGAGAATACGCTGAAAACACAAAGCATGCAACAACCTTTGCCTTTAAAAGCATTAATAACTGTGCTTTATGCAAAGAAACATACAATAACCTACTTAAAGCTTAAAACTAGCTTAACGTTGCCAAGGCATTATATGAGGAAAACCGCAACACTAAGGACGCCATCATTTAGCACTTATGCCAAAAATAACAACAACTTGCCTAGCTAATTCGCAACTAAAATTACTAGCTAAACTTTTTGGCAAAGTAAAGGATTTAGGGATGCAATTACACCTTTTTAATGGCGCAATAGGCAGCATGGAAGTGTCTTAAGAAACTGGTTATAAAGGATTAACACATAAGTTTAAAGGAAAAGGCGCTGGAGTTTGGCTTTGCAAAGCAATTTGTGGGAAATAACGAAAAATAAGCTAGCTAAGTGGCTGCATTTCTTATTCGCTACTTCACGCCTAAACAAGTTTGGAAGCTTATGAAAGAAGGCATATGGTTTGCTTTTTAGGCATATAACGTTAATAGCATACCTTTTAAGGAAACGGCTTTAAGAGATAGCTACGAATATAACAAAAACATTGAGATGTTTGTTAAAGACGCCTTAAATTTGGAAAACGATGAAAGTTGCTTATAAAGGAATAATACGCAACATAACAAACCTTGTCCTTGTAAATAATAAAGAAAATAAAAACTTAATTAAAACTAAGGGTTTAGTTAAAAAAAAGGTAAATTAATGCCTTAATTAACAGCAAGGCTAATCGCAGCTACATTTACTTATGTTTGGTTAACAAGCTAGGATTGCTATAGCAATACAAGGATACGCCTTATTAATTAACAAACTTCGAAAGAAACAACATAACTTACGAAAACAAATAAGTTATTTATGAAAGTCCTTATGCTTACCTATAAATACTAAGATATAAAAGCATTTTTATGCTTAATATTACTTTTACATTACAAGGGATAGTGCTAAGACAAGACTAGCTATAAAAAGAAAACCTTATAATTAACTAGGTTACTAACTAACTACACTAAGGCAAATGGCACTTAATGCAAAACCTTAATACTAAGCTTTTACTTATAATAGCCATAGCAAAACTACAACTTGCAAAAAGGCAAGATAATACGCTTTTTCATTGCGGTAATTAGTTAAAAGCCTACAACAAGCCACTACACAAATAAAACAAAGTTTAATTTCTCCTCCTAATAAAGGAAACATTAAATATAATTAAAACTAAACAAGTTTTAAATAAGTACTTATAAAAGTACCCCTAGCTATTTAAAGACAAAGCTAACATTAGCCTTCTTAAACATTTACAATAAAACCATAAGATACTCCTAAAACCTAACACTTACTTACCGTTTATAAAAATATATCCGCTTAACAAAAGCAAGCTTACAACATTAAAACAATACCTTAATGCAAACCTAAAGCAAGGAACTATCTAGCCCTCCAAGTTACTAGCTAAATTTCTTATTGCCTTTATACCTAAGATAAATTAAAAAAGGAAGCAAAAAATGACATTTACTAGCAAATTAAAATGGCAACTAGTTATTAACTATCGAAAATTAAATAATATCACTATTAAGAATTAATACCCCTTGCCACTTATCCTTAAAATACAAGATTAACTTAACAAGGCATAATAGTTTATAGCCTTAAACCTTAAAAACGCTTACAGCCTTATTTATATAAAGGAAGGAAAGGAATAAAAAGCCACCTTTTAAACTTAATACGGTTACTATAAACCCACCGTTATGCCATTTAAGCTAACTAACGCCCTTGCTAGCTTCCAAAAAATAATTAACCATATTTTTTGAAAACACCTTAATCTTTTTGTAATTGCCTATTTGGACGATGTCCTTATCTATTCAAAAACCTTAGAAGAACATTAGCAATATGTACACACTATTTTAGAAAAACTTTAAAACACAAATCTCTTACTTAGCGTGAACAAAAGCAAGTTTTATGTATAAAAGGTCGATTTCTTAAAATGCATTATTAAGCCTAGAAAGATAAAAATGCAAGAGTTCAAGCTTATAATAGTAAGAGATTGGTTAATGCTTATTACAACAAAAGATGTGCATGCCTTTTTAAAATTTGCCAACTTTTACCAACGATTTGTCCAAAACTATAGTGGTTTTGCAAAACCTTTTATAAACCTTATAAGGAAGGATGTAAACTTTTGCTAAACGAAAGAAACCTAATTAACCTTTAATTACATTAAAAATGCAATGTTATTTAACTTAATCCTTAAAGTACTAAATCCTCGTTTACCTTACAAAGTTAAGACAAACGCATTAAACTTTGTTATAAGAAAACAACTTAAATAAAAAGATAATGAAAAACGGCTACATTTTGTAGCATTTTTTTTGCATAAATTTAACAAAACACAAATAAACTACCTTATTTATAACAAAGAACTTATAGCTATTATATACGCCTTTAAAAAATAAGACATTTATCTTAAGAGGGCACAACACCCCATTACCATGTACTTAAATTATTAGAATTTGGTACACTTTACAACTACAAAACAACTTAATTAACGACAAACAAGATAAGCTAAAAACCTTGCAAAATTCAACTTCCAAATTCTTTACAAGAAAGGAAAACTAAATAAGAAAGCGAACATTTTAAGTTAAAGATTAAACGCAAAGTTTAATAAAATTTTAAAGCTATGAGTTTTATTAACTCTTAAAGATAAAAAGATAACAATGGGAGCTATGCACCAAATCGCTATGCAAAATCCTGTTTTAAAACAATTACAAAGCTACATTAACACATACAACAACTATCTTAAAAGAGTTATAATTAACAACAAACTCTTTTATAGCCAAGGAAAACTTTGGGTACCCCCAAAACTTCGAAAAACAGCAATCTACTATGCTTACAAAACGTTGCTAACGAGCCACTTTAGGAACTTTAAAACGCTTAACTAACTAAAACAATATTATAACACAACTAAATGGAGTTAAAAAGTTAAGAAATATGTACATAGTTGCAACATTTATAACAAAACCAAGACTTTACAACATGCACTATATGGTTAACTATAAGCGCTACTTATGCTAAAACGCCCATAGTTAAATATTTCGTAAAACCTAATTGTTAAGCTTTTACTATCTTTTAAACCCTTAACAAGATAACTATATAATAATATTTTTATTATGGTTAACAAATTTACTAAGTTTGTGTATTTCTTACCCATTAATAAAGCACACTAAGCACTTAACCTTACATACTAGTTTTTACAACATATTGCAAGCATTTACAATCTTCCCACAAAGATTATTTCGAATTAAAAAACCACCTTTATGTTTAATTTCTAAACAAGCTTAGCAAGACACTTAAGAATTAAGCTAAAACCCTTAACTGCATTTTATTTAGAAACAAACAAGCAAATTAAAAAAATAAACCAAACACTTAAGCAATATTTACAATTTTTTGTTAACTATGCTTAAGACAACTAGGTCTCGTTGTTATTAATAGCGCAAATGGCATATAATAACGCAGCTATAAAAACTACTAAGGTTTTTCCTTACTTTGCTAACTTTAGATATAAACCTACCTTTAAGTTTAACGCCAAGCCAACCCAAGTTTTAGCAGCAAATATTTATAGCAAACAACTATGGCAACTACATATTAATTTACGTTAAAAACTTTAATTCTTTTGGCAGCAAATAACCAATACTGCAAATTAGTTTTAGCTAAAGAAACCAGCCTTAAAAGAGAAAAATTATGTGTACTTGTTACGTAAAAACATTAAAACCAAACAACCAAGCAATAAGTTAGATTATAAGAAACTTAAACCGTTTAAAATTACACAAAAAATTTTAAATGTTAACTATAAACTTAAGTTGCTTGCAACAATAAACATTTACTTACAATTTTACATATTACTCTTTAAAGTAGCAAATCCAAGCATCCTTTTTAAAACAACAATAAAAATAAAGGACTCCAAAAAATATAATATAAAAGCAATTTAAAACTACTAAAAACACCAAGAACGCAACAAATACCTAATTAAATGGAAAAACTACAAAGAAAAAGAAAACACCTAAAAACCTATTACAAACCTTTAAAATTCCTAGCATTTACTTTAGCAATACCTTTAAAAGCAAAAGGCTTAAACCACTTAAGCCCTTCAAAATTAAAAAAAGCCAAAAAAAAGGACTTAGCAAGCAAAGAAAACCAATTAAAAAGAACGTTAAGAGGAACAATGGCAAAAGCTACAAATGCAAAACCTAACGCTAAGGTGGCAGTTTTTTTTGCCTTAATCACCTTTAATTCCTTCAATGTTTTCACTGCTAAATCCATTCCTTTTCGCCGCACTAATTCCTTTTGTTAACAAAGCCGCGAAATCCAAGCAATCACAGTTTGCTATTCCTAAGCCAAGCAAAGAAACTCAGCTTTTGCCTTTGCCTCTTTACGCTTAAGACAATTTATCTTGAATATTAAACAATTAACTAAAGAAAAATCTGAAAATTAGCAACCACCCTTTAAGAAGCATGCAAGAAAAAATCCCACCTTTATATGCTAAAAGACGGCTTACGCCATTATATTTAACATTCGCTTGCATATATGCTTTATACCTTTTAACTTGCAACTTGGAAAAGTTTAGGAATTAACATTAAAGCTCTTTTTCAAAGCAGCGTAAACAAGGCATTACCTTTATACCATACTTGTTAAACAAGTTAAAAAGACGCTCCTATTTCTAAGTTATACAACCATAAAAAGACATAATAATGTAAAGAAAAGGAAAAAGCTTTAAGAACTTTAGCATAAAAAAAGGGAAATTATGTTATGGTCTAAACCGTTACATAACAAGTAACCCCATACCTTAATAGGAAAAGCGGTGTTTGCTAATGTAATTACCACATTAAGGAAGTTGTGTTATGATTTTACGCAACCATTACTACACCTTCACTTAAGTATTACTAAAGTTGCGTGCAACTTATTGCAACTTTAGACACACTTCTTTCTTCCTTTAGAAGAAGCCATGGTATACAAAGATACTATAAGAATAAAGCATTGCCCCCCCCAACATGATAAATGGTTTTATAGCGGTTAATCCCAAGCATGGTTCCTTAGCTACCACGCCCTATTAATCACAACTTGTGATTGTCTGCGACTTGCCCCCTTGTTGTTCTAAGCAAGCATTACCTTACCCTGTCTCTGCAGTTAGGTTGTAACATTAGGATTAACCGCTACAAAACCTTTCTACTTTAGCTTAGGGAAGATGGCCTTGTTCCTTTTATCTTCCTTGTTCCTAAACCCAAAAGCCTGTTCCCCAAGGGTGCTTATAAGGCGCTCCCTAAGCGCTTGCAAAGCGCTTAGTAAACGCTCATTAAGTGCTGTCTAAGCGTCTTACATAATGACTCCCATAGCGTCACATGATTGCGGGGTTCCCTTTATTTTCTTTTTGTGCCTTACTCATCGGTTTGTCGAGACCGTAACATGCGTGCGCGAAAGCTAAAATACAGATGCCTTGCTTAGGCTTCACCCATGGTTACGTGATACACAAGTCACGTGCTATCCCCTTGTCACGTGCCCAGCCCTTGCTCCATGCCACAAGGGCGTATCACTTATCCAAATAATTTATGATTAAAACTACTAATTGAACTTTTTGGCCAAATGAAGAATTTAGGGACATAATTACACTCTTTTAACGGCGTAATGAGCAGCATAGAAATGTTTTAAACAATTGGTTACAAAAAACCTGCGTATAAGTTTAAAAGAAAAAGCACTGGAGTTTAGCCTTGCAAAACGTTTTGTGGGAAATAACGAAAAATGAGCTAACTAAGTAGCTACATTTTTTATTCGCCGCTTTACATTTAAACAAGTCTGGAAACTTATGGAAAAAAGCATATGCCTTGCTTTCTTAGCATATAACGTTAAAGGCATACCTTTTAAGGAAACGGCCTTAGGAGATAGCAACAAGTATAACAAAGTTACTAAAATGTATATTAAATACACCTTAAATTTGGAAAATAACAAAGGTTGCCTATAAAGGGATAATATGCAACACAACAAACCTTGTTTTTGCAAATAATAAGAAAAACAAAAACCTAGCTAAAACTAAGGATTTAGCTAAAAGGAAAGTGAATTAACGCCTTAATTAATAGTAAGGCTAATTACAGCTACATTTACCCATGTTTAGTTAATAAGCTAAAACTGCCTTAAAAATATAAAAACATGCCTTATTAATTAACAAACTTTAAAAGAAATAACATAACTTATGAAAACAAACAAGTTATTTATAAAAGTTCCCATGTTTACCTATATATATTAAAACATAAGAGCATTTTTACGCTTAATATTACTCTTGCACTACAAGGGATAATGCTAAAACAAGATTAGTTACAAAAAGAAAACCTTATAATTAACTAAGTTACTAGCTAACTACATTAAGGCAAATGGCACTTGGTGCAAAACCTTAATACTAAGCTCTTACTTATAACAGCTATAGCAAGACTATAGCTTGCAAAAAGGCAAGACAAAACGCTCCTTTATTGCGAAAATTGGTTAAAAGCCTATAGTAAGCCATTATATAAACGAGACAAAGTACAATTTCTCCTTTTAATAAAAGAAACATTAGATATAATTGAAATTAAACAAATTCTAAACAAGTACTTACAAAAGTACTCCTAACTATTTAAGGACAAAGCTAACATTAGCCTTTTTAAACATTTATAATAAAACTATAAAATACCCTTAAAACCTAACACTTACCCACCATTTATAAAGATATACTCACTTAATGAAAGCAAGCTTGTAGCACTAAAACAATACCTTAATGCAAACCTAAAGCAAGGAATTATTTAGCTTTCCAAATTATTAGCTAGATTTCTTATTGCCTTTGTACTTAAGATAAATTAAAAAGGAAAGCAAAAAACGACACTTATTAGCAAACTAAAGTAATAACTAGTTATTAACTATTAAAAGCTAAACAATATCACCATTAAGAATTAATACTTTTTACCACTTATTCCCAAAATACAAGATTGCCTTAATAAGGCATAATAATTTATAGCCTTAAACCTTAAAAACGCTTATAGCCTTATTTATATAAAAGAAAAAAAGGAGTGAAAGGCTGCCTTTTAAACTTAATATGATTATTATAAACTTACCATTATGCTACTTAGGCTAACTAACGCCTTTGCTAACTTTTAAGAAATAATTAACCATGTTTTTTGAAAACACTTTAATCTCTTTATAATTACTTATTTAAACAATGTTTTTATATATTTGGAGACTTTAGAAGAACATTGCTAACATGTACATGCCATTTTAGAAAAACTTTAAAACGTAAATCTTTTGCTAAGCGTAAACAAGAGCAAGTTTTATGTACAAAAGGTTAACTTCTTAAAATGCACCATTAAGCTTGAAAAGATTAAAATGCAAGAATTCAAGCTTGTAACAATAAAAGATTAGCTAATGCTTACTATAACAAAGAATATGCATGCTTTTTTAAAATTTGCTAATTATTATTAATAATTTGTTCAAAACTATAGCAGCATTACAAAACCTTTTACAAACCTTATAAGGAAAAACGTGAACTTTTGCTAAATGGAAAAAGCCTAAATAGCCTTTAACCACATTAAGAATGTAATGTTGTTTAATTTAATCTTTAAAACACCAAATCTTTACTTACTTTACAAAGTTAAGACAAACACGTTAAACTTTGCAATAAGAAGATAACTTAAACAAAGAGATAAAAAAGGATAGTTACACCTTATAACATTTTTCTTGCATAAATTTAACAAAACATAAATAAATTACCTTATTTATAACAAAGAACTTATAGCTATTATGTACGTCTTTAAGGAGTAAAATGTATATTTTTAAAAAGCATAACACCTAATTATTATGTATTTAAATTATTAAAACTTAATACACTTTACAATTACAAAATAGCTTAGTTAATAATAAACAAGATAAGCTAAAAACCTTATAAAATTTAACTTTTAAATTCTTTATAAGAAAGGAAAACTAAATGAAAAAGCAAACATCTTAAGTTAAAAGTTAAATGCAAAGTTTAATGAAATTTTAAAGCCATAAGCTTTGTTAGTTTTTAAAAATGAAAAAATAAACATAAAAGCTATGTATAAAATTGCTATGCAAAACCTTGTTTTAAACTAGTTATAAAAGTACGCCAATTTACACAATAACTACTTAAAGAGAGTTATAATTAATAATAAACTTCCTTATAGCTAAGGAAAACTTTAAATACCTTTAAAACTTTAGAAAATAGCAATTTGCCATACGCATGAAATATTGCTAATAAAACAACAAAAAGCAACGCGCGCGAACAATGGTCAATTATTGTAGTAAGTCTCTCTCTTGATTTTCTTGTCTCCCTAAAGAGAGCGAAAGAGAGAGAGATCTCTAAAAAGCACTGCCGCTAAAATACATGAAGATAAATGGGTGCTTGCGCACAAGCCACTTGCTGCCTTGCTTACGCAAGCAAGGCTAGCTAGATAGCCTGCCTTTGGCATTACAGTGCCCCTCACCCAAAATTTGGTGTCCTTACCAAATAGCTAAGCTTAAAAGACTGCGCATCTCTCTTTAACGCATCCCTTCTCATCCCACCATAAATGTTCGTTGCCCTTCTTTGTTAGTTTCTATTGCCGTCTTGCATAATGTTGCCAAGGTACATTTGGACCGTCTTTAATTGCGCCTAAATTGTAGAATCCGTTATTTCCTCTAGCGCCATTGCAATTTGCTTCGCAGCAAGCTTAGTTTGGATGCAAATGAAGGCTAGTTTGCCGATTGCTACTTGGTTTGCCTTTGCAGTTGCTTTGCTTTTATTAGCAAAAGTTGTTGGCATAGGTTGGGTGCTTGCCATAGTGTTAGCTGTAGCTAGCTTGCTTAAGTTACTAACTGCCTTTGCCGCATTAAGCTTGGCCATTTTAACTAAGCTTTGCTTTTTTTAACTCTTTACTAATAAGGTAGGCGCGTTGTGCTTCTTGTTACCAAGGCTTCTTTTTTGGAGACGTAACGAGCGTTATTCTTTATGCAATTGTGGAAGATTTATGTTTAAAGTGGGAGGAAATTTGGCTATAAGCGCTTAATACTAATGTTTTTCTTGCATTGCAACCATGGTAGCTACCTTGAAAAGGATGGCTGGCATTATTAGCATAAACTAAAGTTCTTTTTTTGTTGCTTTTAGGGCTTGCGCCACTTGTGCGTTGGTGATTTGTTGGTGTAAGGCGCTTATTAATAAGCGTAATGCAACTTTTAGCTATTGGCTAATGCTGTTAATAACTTTGTAAATTTTAGTTAAAGCCTTTTTAGTTATGGGGGCAGTAACAATGTAGCAAAAAGCAGCTTTTGCTTTAGCCTTTTGCTTGGCAAGTTTTATTGCTGTTAGGTATTCCTTTCTAGCTATGGCGTTAGCTTAAGAGTTGCTAAAAAGCTTGTGGTTTACCTTAGCATTGCCGCTATTGCCGTTGGCTTTATAGGTTGTCTTATTAACGCCACTAATGTTGTTATTAAAAATGGCAATGGTTTCGCTGTTGCCATTATTGCCAGCTTTAATAAGGGAGTTAATAGCTATAAAAGGCATTATATTAAATGAGTTGTGCTAAGAAATTGCTTAGTGGTAATGGTAGTAGCTAAATAAGTATCACTAATGGGAATTATGGTGTTTCTAGTAAGGGTTATAAAAGGTAGTGCATAAAGTGTAAGAAAGAGTAAGTAGAAAATATTAGGAATGTGGGTTGGAATATGCTTAAATAAAAGTGGTTGCTTAGTTTTGTAAGTAAGACTGCTAAAGGTTTTGAAAACATAAAAGAATAGTGGTTAAGGAAGTGATAAAATAGTAGTTGTTATATTAATTAGGAGGTAAGGGAGAAAATTGCGTTAAAAGCTGTATAAGTAAAAGTAAGCTAAGGAGTTCTTAGGATTTCTTAAATGGATGCTTAAAGTTAAGGTTAATTTCGACAACTTGGCGTTTAATTAGGTGCTTGCAAAGGTTTTGGAAAACTTCTTTTATAGCGGTCCTTTTTTTTAACCCTTTCGGTGGTTTGCAGTTAGCTAGCGTTAAGGGGTGCCATTGGTTAAACTTGTGCACCAATTAGCTAGCGTTTTAAAGCAGTTAATGCCAAAGAAGCCATTAGTCTTAATAACTCTTGTATTTCATTTAGCAAACTAGGTACTTTAGTTAAGGCTTTTTTGTCCTCTAGTTTATGCATTAAGCCATTAAAGCCTTAATCTTATACTTAGTGGAGTTTTTGTTATCTTTGTTAACAATAATCTTAGCTAATAAAAGAGGGGATTTATAAAAAGGATTTACTTCGGTTAAGGCTGGTATTAACTAAGCCACACTAACCACCAAATAACAGCGCTAAGTGGTCGGAAAATCAAGCTCGCAAGCCAAATCTCCAACTCTTTAAATAACCATAAATGGTTTAATTCGTTGCTGCATCCACTTTCTCTTGAATTTGCTAAGGAAAATATAGTTATTATAAAGCTTAAGATACACCTTATCGCTAATGTTAAACTAGTAAGGTTTGCGTTTCGTGTTGTAATAGTGCTTAGCTCTAGCTGTAGCAAAGTTAATGGCATTTATTACTTTAATTTGTTATAGTTGTTAAAGTATATTAAATGCAACGTCGTTTTGTTGTACGTTAGCAAGGAATAAGACGTTTTAAGGCTTAAAGCTAAATATAATCTCATTAGGGCTAGTTGCAACTAATGTGGTGTAAGCGTTGTTAAAACAGTGTTAGAGGCTAAAAAGCAAGTTTAGCTACGGCTTTTCTATTGTTGCCAAGGCATATCACAAGGCAATTTTAACCGTTTGGTTTTTTCTTTTGGATAGTTCGTTAGTTTAGGGATGGTAGCTAGTAAACATAAGAAGTTTGGTGCCTAGTTTAGCAAAGAGTTGCATCTAGAACTAAGATGTAAACTTGGGATTTTTATTGGAAATAATCTCCTTGGGTAAGCCTTAATCGGTTAATTATAAAAAGGCTAGGAAAATGTTTGCTTATTGTTAAGCTAAATAATCTAATCGACTTAAAATAAGTAAGGACTGCTTGGAGAATTTGTTAGAGATGGTTAAAAGCGAGTTAAAACCTTTAACTAGGCTTGCTTAAACTGCTAATTTAGTGGCTATTGAAAGGCCAACAATAAAGTTAATGGCGACGGTATGTTTAGGTTGCGGTTTTGTTAGTATAGGTTAAAGTTTTTTAATTGTATGCTATTGGTTGGTGCTGTTTTCAATGCATGTTAGGCAATATTTAACATAGTTAAAAACCTTTTTTGTTAATTTATTAAAGCTAACAACCTTTAGGTTTTAAAGCATTTGTTTGACAGCGAAGTGAAACTTGTTGTTATGCACCATTTCAAGTATTTTCTTAACGCAATCGTTTAAGATGCACAATTGTTAAAGGCTATTAGTTAGGACATGGTAAAGTAAGCCATTAATTAAAGCAAATGGCAGCTTGCACGTGGGGATTAGTTGTTTGCTAGCAATAGCCTTATCTTAAGCTTTGTTATATGTTTTTAGTTAGTAGAAAATGCGTTTGTATTTAGGTGTTTATTTGTAAGCGTTATGAAACTTTTGCTTAAGGTTGTTATAAAAGGAGATTGTTATTGTTGCTGCACCATTTTTGTGATAAATTGCAAATCCGTTTGCTTATATGTTATCCAGCTTATTTAACTTATTGGTAGGTTTGTCTCCCGCAAATGAAAGCCTGGATAAAGCATTGAGGACAAGGTTAAGGCAGCCTAAAATGTAGTAAATCTCGAGGTTAAATTAGGAAAGGTAAGTAAAGGCTAAGGTTATCCTAAGATTAAGTTTGCCAAGGTTTTACGTAATTAGGAAGGTTTATCGCACAATGCTAGCTGTCGCTTAGTAATTAGTAAGAATTTATATTGGTGTTCTTATAAATTGTATGGTGCTACGCAATTTTTTGTAAACCTAAACAAGGCATGCAACCTTCATTTTAGTTGCCTAATACTTTTTTTTCATTAAGGTGAGCTTTTGGCTTAAGTACATTACTGGTTAAATGCTGTTAATTGGTATTTTCTTTTTGTTCTAAGAGTTGCCTTTTAAATAAAAGACCATAACTTTAAAGCTTTGTTTGCTAGCGTTAATCTTAACAAATAGCAGCTAATTAGGGCTAATATGGGTTAAATATTGCGTTTTAGTAAGCTGCTTTTAAAGGATTTCGAATGCTTGCGTTTCGGACTTTATAGGGGTGAATTTGGCCTTTAAAGTGTAGATTTTTCGTGCAAGGCCGGTTTTTCTTGCTAGGATCTTGCCATTAGTTTTAGTGTCCTTGTTAAGCTGTTTCTTCTTGTCCTTTAATGGTTGCACTTTTTGCTAAAACCATGGGATGAAATTGCGCAAAAAGTTAACTATGCTAATATAGTTTTCAAGGGTGTTAAGCGATTTGGGCATTTAAATGCGTTAAATAGCATCCACTTAATTAGCGGTTGTTACTATGCCAAAACCATTAACCTTGAAGCTAAGTAGCCAAATCGATGAGTAGCCGCAAAAGGACTTCTTAAGGGATATTGCCAGGTTGATTTTAGCAAAAAGTTGCAAAATCGATTCGACGTGGCGTTTATAGTTTTTAGCGTTGTTGGAAAAGATAACTATGTTGTTGATATAAGCTTTAGCGAAGTGTTAATAGGGGTATAGTTGTTAATCCATAAATTGTTACGCGAATAAAGGCGAATTCTTAAAACCCATTAAGGCCACTTTAGACATTTCTAATCTTTTGTAACTTGTAATAACTATTTGATTTTGGTGGTTGGGTTAAATAGGCAATTGGTAGAAGAAGGAAGAAGTGTTAAGGACTGTGAGATAGCGTTTGCCGCAAACCTGGTTAATAATGTTTGCTTGTAAGGGGAGGGGATAGGCGTTTAGAATCACGACTTTGTTTAAAGCTTGTAAGTTAACAACTACATGGCCTTTTTTAGTGCTATCTTCTTTCGTCCTCCAAACAACAAAAACTAAGCTTGCAAAAGGCATGGGTTTTGTTATTTAGTTTATCTTGTTTTTGTTGTGCAACTTGTTAAAAGTTTCGTTAAAAACCTCTTGCTTTTTAAGTCTAATGGGATAAACTTTTGCTTTAACTCGTTGGTTTTGCCAACCTTTAACAAGGTTAACGCGTTGCATCTCTTCTTTAGGCATTTTAACTAGGCCAACTCCCTTATCTTTCCACACGGATAAGAATTTGTCAAGGATATCTTGCATTTTTGCAGCGAATTTGCAGTCTTTAGCGCAAATGTAAATGCTATGTTTAGTAATTAACTTAGAGACGTTGCCTAGCTTACCAATGCTAAATTTTTGCTTGCTTGCCTTACGTGCCTGGCGCATATCGACTTTTGCCTAGCTAGGGTTGTTGCCTTTAACTTAAATCGTTTCAAGCTTAGCGATTAAGGCATCTGCAATTAAGTTTAAAGCGAAGAAAATGCTTAGCTTATTAGCTGCAAATTCGCCGTTAACTAGCGTTTTGTATGCTAAGCAAGCTTTGTTAACCTTTGTTTATAAGGTTAGGGTTCGTAGGTTGAAATCTTTTGCGTTTATAATTGTTCCAAGTTTTGTATTGCGTTAAATTTGCAAAGTAGCGTTAAATGGGTTAGTAACAAACATAATTTGGGCGGTGTTTATATATAGTTGGCTATGCAAGGCTTCTAAAAAGGAGGCTTTGTTAAAATATAGTTATTTATAGCTAAAAGCATCGGTTTTTAGTAGTGGGCAGTAAAGGACGGGGATTTTGGCTATGCTATGTGCTAGAACGATGCTGGTAACTGCTGCAGTAACTTGTTAATAAATAAGCGTTGCCCTTTGTAATTTAACGAAGGAAACAGTTATATCGCAGCAGGATCTAAAAGTAAGGGATTTAGCTAGATAATTAATAATAACACCGTTCGGTTTAAGTTATTCACTGCCTAGGAGTATGCCTAAAGGCAAATTTGGGGTAACCCAAGCTGTTACTTTATGCTTGCTAACAACTTTAACTTGTGATTCGTCTTTTAAAACTGTGCTAAGAATTAGTTTTAAAACTGTGCCAAGGATTAGCAAATCAAAAAACGCTTGCTTCGTTAGCGTTATTTGATTGTTAACACCATTTATGTGGTTAAAAGGGACGAATTTAATGCTTGCAGTTAAAACATGCCGCTTTAGCCATTCTTTGTTAACCAAAACTGTGGAACATCCCGTGTTAGCACAAATGGGGATATCAAGACCGTTAATCGACGTTTTCATGGCTATGCGCAAATAAGATGGCTTAGGGTTGTTAGTTAAACAAAATAAACGAAGTTTGGAATAAATAACATCTTCGTGCCTAATGAAAAGGAATAAAGTTCGTTTGGTATTAGGTGCGTTAATAGCAGTGTTATTGGTTGTGATTAAGGCAGCATTGTTAGATGTGTTTATGTTGGATGGATTTGCTAATGAATTGTCACTTGTTGTTAGTAATTTAATGTTGTTAGCGGCGTTGTTTGCTATTGATATTGTAGTTGTTGAAGTTTCGTCTTAAGAATGCGGTAATGGTGCATTACTATTAGGAGAAGTTATTTGTAGGCAAACATTTTGTGCCTTTAGCTGTTGCTTTAAGTTAGGTAAATGCTTAAACTTGCAACATAAGCTTTATTGTTTGGTTTGAAAAAACTTTGGCATCGGTTAAGTTACGTTTAGGGTTTTGAGGGCAGATAAGAAAGCGTTAAATACCAAATTTCGCAAGTTTATAACTACTGTAGGTGCCAATTGCGTTAGCGGCACGCAGGGCATAAAAGAGGCAACGAGTGCTTGCAAGGGCGGCGCGCAAGGCGCGAAAAAGGCCACGAGGGCCGTTATTTGCATAGGCGGCGCGCAAGGCGCTGCAAAGTAAAAGGATTCGTTTTGATTAATGTTTACCTCGTTGTGATAATTGGCATCGTTACTAATGTCTTCTTCTTTATCGCTAAGAACGTCTTTTGCTAATAAATATCCGTTAGCTAGGAAAGCGGTTTGCTTTTCATTGAAATTAGGCTGCTTATCGTTTAGCCACATAGTTTTAGCCATAAATTGGGCTTTGCGAAGGTTTGGTTGAACCTAACGTTGCCAGCGACGGCTATTGCGTGCCTAGCGTCCATTCTAATAACAACAAAGGCCTTAGTAGTTGCAGCCTTAGCCATGGGCGTTGTTATTGCGAAACAAACCTTCGCGTTGATTGTCGCTTAGGAAAAATCCGCCTCGGTTTTAACGCTAGTTGTCTTAATTGTTATGCTAATTACATTTATTGTCTTTAGAACGCGGTCCAGCTTAGTAATCTTGGCAAAAACTAGGGCAATATTCGCTGCAATAGTTGTCTTAAAAACCGTTGTTGCCTTAGCCTTGGCCTTAGTATCTGCCTTGTCTTCTACAGCTAAAGCTACCCTAATTAGCCTTATTGTTTGTAGCTTTAGCTTTATCTTTGGCAAAATGACTATTGATTGTTAGCATGCGTGGCTTATTAAGGTTTAAAGCTTTAAGGACATTTGGAAAGAGTCGATGTTTGCGGGTTTGGAGATTGTTAGGAATGGCTAAAAGAGGGCGTAAATAGTCGCTATAGCTGCAAAGACGATCGTTAACAACATTGAAAAACTTATTTATGCGTAGGCTAACCTAAAAAGCAGGGATTAGCTAACGCAAGTTAGGGTAAAGGGTGTTGTGAATTTGCGTTAGGATTGCAGTATTGTTGGTAATTCACATAGCTTTGCTATAGCAAGCAACCTTTATGGCAAATGATTGGAAAGGGACGCCGTTAATGATGTTAGCTTGGGTGTATTGGAAACTGGCTAGCTTAGCTGCGGCAACTAACATAGGCATGCGGAATTAGTTAGTAAGGGCTGTGTACCAGTGTTAAATGTCTTCCTTTAAATAAATGCGGTTATCTTTAATTAGCTAGCCTATAAACTATTTAGTAGCTAAACCTTTAAAAAAAGACCCAAAGTTTTTAACGATAATAGCTTGGTGGGCAGTAAACATGTTGTTTAATCAAATCGATTTAATGAAGAGGTTAACGTTTAGCTAATAGTGGTTTTTGCCAATATAGGTAAACTTGTTATTAGTGTTCAAACCAGGGTGAAAATAACCGATATTGGTGATTTACCAGCCGTAAGTCGAAGAGCGTAAGTTGTAGTTGTTAAGGGCTTAAGCAATAGGCTCTTTATAGCGGTTAATAAAAGTACAAACCACGTCGTTATTGTTGTTGTTGCCTTGCATTTAGGCTATTGTGGCTATAATAGTTTAAGCAACGAGCTTAGCAAGCTTGCGGTTTCTGGAATGCATTAAGTTATTTTAAAGACCGGGTGGTGGAAAGATAGGCGGATTAACTCCGCTATTTCCACCATTGTTACCTATTATGTTAATTTGCTGGTTGTTAATGGGTTGTTAATTGTTAGCTGGTTCTTGTAAAGCGTCACCTTGCTTGTTAATTGTTAGCTAAGGTTAAGCGTTGTTAATAAGCAAAGGTGTTAGCGTTTGGACTTACTTGTTAATTGGTGGTAGTTGGTGAGGCAAATTGGCTAGTGTTACGCTTACAGCTGCAATAGTGGGCTTGGGTAGCACGTTTATACAATAATAGTCTTAATTTACAATGGCTGCAACAGCTTAAATGGTTAAATTACTAAAAAAGCGTGGTTAGTTGCTTTAACGCTAACGCTTTTTTGCGTTTACATTTTTTTTTGGAGCTGGCAAGGGCTTTAAAACCTTGATTAACTGCCTAATGGGTTTTAAGCTGGCAAAATAAGGCCTAAACTCTGCTTGGCAATTAAGAAAAAAGGCAGTAATTAACGCTTAAGAGGCTAGTTAGTCCATGCGCGACGCAAAAGGGCCAATTGTCTTTAGGAAAAAGCTTGGTAAAAGTGAGTTGCTAAAAGTTGTTAACGTTACTTTGTAAAACTTGCTAAAACCTTTTTTACGCAAGAAAGGAGTAGCTGCCTAATGCAAGGCAACTGCGAGGCTTGCAAGGGGATTTAAGTGCTTAGAAATTAATTAAATTGGGAAAGGTCTTGCTAAGGTATGCATAAAGCTGTTGGACTAGGGTTGTTTGCAAAAAGCTAAAAACTTGTCCAACTGTGGTTAGTTGGGAATGCTTGCAAATATTAGGTTATTTGTATTAGGTGTTGGACTTAATGGAGCCAAAGCTGCTAGGTTTAATGCTGTTGTTGTTGCTTAAGCTAGAACAACAATGCCTTAAGTGGGTTGTTCTCGCTAATTTGCAAGCAGCTTTGTAACGTTTGTGTAAACCTAAACAATTGTTTGCTGCAATAAATCGTTGTTAGCCACCTAGCGTTTGTTATACAGCTTTGGCGGCAAAGATTGGGCTTGCTTTGTTTGTCTTGTTATAGCTAGGATATTAACAACTTGCTGGTTTTAAGGGATTAAGTTGACAAAGTCTTGGATGTTAACAAGGGCCTTAAGAGGAAATTTTAAGCTTTTGGAGGGGTGGTTTGCAAAGAAAGCAATGATCTAAATTGCAGCTTGTGGAATAGCTAACATAGCCAAGAGCTTGCAAGTTGGCTGCTTAAAGCTTTTAGTCTAAGCGCCAAAGCTTCAAACTTGGTGAAAGAGGCGCGCTAGCTCTTTCAATGTCCGCTAATTAAGCTGGCGGCCACAAATCGATGTATATCGTTAGCGCGGCTTTGCTTTGCTTGTTGCTTAGCTTTTTGCCCAAATGCAACAGCGCCAATGGCGTGGCAGAAGACGCAGCGAAAAGGCAACAAAGAGATGATTCGCTGGAGAGGAGAAAAGAAGAATGATTAGAAAAGGAGAAGAAGAAGAGAAAAGAGGAGGAGATGGGCGGGAGAGGGAGAAATATATGCAAGTTGGTGCCTGCTCTCAAGTTGATGCCTGGATATTGACGGCTGCCTTGCAGCTAGAGGCAAGGGAGGGAGGAAAAGGTCGGCCAGCACGCAAAAACGCGGCGGCGCGACGAAAAGAAGAAAAGATGTCGGCCAGCACGCGAAAGCGGCGGCGCAACAAAAAGAAAAAACGTCGGCCAGCTCGTGAAAGCGGCGGCGCAACGAAAGCAGAAAAGAAAAATTAGTAGCTAACGCACTGGGGCTAAGGCCACCAGTCTTAAGTTGTTGCTACCAATAAAACAACGAAAAGCAACGCGTATGAACGATGGTTAATTATTGTGGTAAGTCTCTCTCTTGATTTTCTTGTCTCCCCAAAGAGAGCGAAAGAGAGAGAGATCTCTAGAAAGCACTGCTGCTAAAATACATGAAGATAAATGGGTGCCTGCGCACAAGCCACTTGCTGCCTTGCTTACGCAAGTAAGGCTAGCTGGATAGCCTGCTTTTGGCGTTACAGCTAACAAGACACTTTAGAAACTTTAAAACGCTTAACTAATTAAGATAATATTATAATATAACTAAATAAAGTTAAAAAGTTAAAAAATATGTATGTAATTATAACATTTGCAACAAAACCAAAACCTTATAATATGCATTATATAGTTAACTATAAGCGTTACTAGTACCAAAACACTTATAGTTAAGTATTTTGTAAAACTTAATTGTTAAACTTTCACCATTTTCCAAACCCTTAATAAGACAACTATATAATAATATCCTTATTATAGTTAATAAATTTACTAAGTTTACATACTTTTTACTTATTAATAAAGCATACTAAGTACTTAACCTTGCATATTAGTTCTTATAACATGTTATAAGCATTTATAGTTTCTTAATAAAGATTGTCTTAAATTAAAAAACTACCTTTATGTTTAACTTTTAAACAAGCTTAGCAAGATACCTAAAAATTAAACTAAAACCTTTAACCACATTTTATTTAAAAACAAATAAGCAAACCAAAAAAACAAACCAAACACTTAAGCAGTACTTACAATTTTTTATTAACCATGCTTAAGACAACTAGGTCTTGTTATTACTAATGGCACAAATGGCATATAACAACGCAGCTATAAAAACCACTAAGGTTTTCCCTTATTTTGCTAACTTTAAATATAAACCTACCTTTAAATTTAACGCCAAGCTAACTTAGGTTTTAGCAACAAATATTCATAGTAAACAATTATAATAGTTACATATTAACTTACGTTAAAAACTTTAATTCTTTTAATAATAAATAACAAATATTGCAAATTAGTTTAAGCTAAAAAAACTAGCCTTAAAAAAGGGAGATTATATATATTTGCTATGCAAAAACATTAAAACTAAATAACTAAATAATAAGTTAAACTACAAGAAACTTAAACTATTTAAAATTATGCAAAAAATTTTAAATGTTAATTACAAACTTAAGTTACTTATAATAACAAACATTTACTTATAATTTTATATATTACTTTTTAAAATAGCAAACCTAAGCATTTTTTTTAAAACGATAATAAAAATAAAAACCTTTAAAAAATATAAAGTAAAAGCAGTTTAAAACTATAAAAAATACTAAAAACGTAACAAATACTTAATTAAATAAAAGAATTATAAAAAAGAAAAAAACACCTAAAAACTTGTTATAAACCTCCAAAATACCTAACACCTTTTTTAGCAATACCTAAAGCAATACTTACAAAAAGGAAAGCAAAATCTAAAGTAACGAAATTAAAATCAAACACACCTTTTACAAAAAAATCTAAGTTTTACAACTTATTAAAAAAAGAACCTTAAACCTTTAACCCTTACATTATGTTACTAGCTTGTAAAGTGCCCACAAAAGCTTCTTCTTGCAACAACGCATCTATTTCTGCCTTTGCTAAAGCTAATATTTGCTCTTTTAAAAATTTTCGTTGTTTATACAGCTTGTTTACCTTTGCTGCCAAAACCGCTAGCTTAGCATAAGCCTCTTCTTCTTCTTACTTTAGCTTTTAGTCTTTATATAATAAACGGCCCACTACCCAAAGATAAGTATAAAAACCATGAAAGAAAAAGGAAAATAAATAAACATACAACCAAACATTAAGACGCTTATCCCATTATATTTTGTGAAATAACACATGCATTCCTTGCATCTTTAGGTTTAAAACTTTGGATTATCCAGCTATATACACTTAATGCCTTAATTACAACATGCAAAACATAGCATAACTTTAACTTTCAACTAATTAAAGGCACGCAAAAGATTAACTTAACATAAAAAGAACTAAGAAAAATGAATAAACATAGCAAAGGATAAGTAAAAAGGAAAAAGGGCTAAAAAGACTTTAGCTTAAAAGGAGGGGTATTATGTTATAAATAATGCGGGGTTTAGTCACGTAAAGACTTACATAATTAAAAGCAATCCTAAGGCTGTCCAAGATTACTTTAGGATCACTTAAAAAGCAGCCTAGGATTGCTCTAAGATTAGTTTAAAAGCACCTATGGGTTACTTGCAGATTAACAAGACTATTAGTAAAACATTATCATCCGTATAAGTATATAATAAGGTAGCCAGAACGCTGTCCATTAGATTAAAGGAGGAGAAGGACAGCGGTTAATCCCAAGCATGGTTCCTTAGCTACCACGCCTTATTAACCACAATCTGTGATTGTTTGCAACTTGCCTCCTTGTTGTTTTAAGCAAGCACCACTTTACCTTGTCTTTGCAGTTAGGTTGTAACATATGGTCCCCTAGCTACCACGCTTTATTAACCACAACTTATAATTGTCTTTAACTTGCCCTTTTGTTAATTTAAGCAAGCACCACCTTACCTTGTTTTTGCAGTTAGGTTGTAACACAAAAGTACATCGAAATCAGTTGCAAAAGTACCTTTTACTAGCATGAAAAAGTGACTAATTGCAGGACATATAACAGCGATAAATCCAACCAATCACATTGCTAGATTTTGGGCAACGCTTGCGCAAAGAGCAACGCTGCTTTATAAGCAACGCTGTTTTGTGTAGAATGGTTCATATAAAGACTAACGTTGCTCCAAGCGCAATAGTTGCGCTTAACTACATTTTCCCGGTAATGTAGTTTTGACTCACCCACACAGCAACTAAGGGCGATCATCATTTTTTTGTGTCCTTGGGAGGATATTGGCCAAGGCCCACCTAGGCACCAGAGGAAGGCACGCCTAAGATGTGCACACAGACAGGACAGGCATGCTAGGGCGTGCCAACAGGCCTAACACCGGACACTTGTATCATAGACGCAACCCCTCTGGGATATCATAGACATGTAGCCTAGAACAATCAAGGGATCACCACGCGCATCGCTGCCCCTCCTGACAGTGGTGTTCTCGTACATTGCTAAAAAGCGCAACCGCTATTTGTTTGAAATCGTTCGCGGGCCGACCCAGGAAGAATTTCTAGTGGCTCCTCTCGAGCAGCCTAAGCGTCTCCGGACCTAAACCCGAAGCTAACTAATGACCATATTACACCGGTGTCCCAGCCCTTGTAAACTCAAGCAGAGTGATGAAGCTACGTGTCATCGCACGCCTTTTCGTCCCCTACAGCTAGGCCTGTGGCACGGATAAATCATCTCCACCGCCCTCATCTCTTCCCTGTGAGAGCCGTGTCCAGACATGACAGGACCTACTGCAAGGTTAGTACGATACCCCCAGCAGAAGAAGCACCGGCGGCACTTACCTGCTCGTTCCAGATCCCCTGATTCCCGAGGTACCTGGCCATGCCCCTAACCAGCCTGACTTGCTCATCTGGCGTTAAGCCGGTGATGGCCATCTCCATGACCTCCCCGAGCCCGACCTTGTGCGTAGCAATGAAAGTGTGATAATACATATAGGCAAAGAAGCCCATGATGAACTGACAATCCATGCGGTCGGTTATACCTCCATGGCCGGGAATTGAGTGGCCAAAATCTTTGATCTTAAAAGTCCGCTTTAGACCGGAGGCGAAGAAACCGCCGAAGGGAGCGATGAGGGACGCAAACGTGGCAAAGATGGCGGCGTGGATCTGCATGGGGGCCATTGTGACGCTGAAATCGCCATGGCCTTGGGGCAGGAAGAAGAAGTCGGGGAGCGTATAGGTGTACGGCACAAAGACGGGGTTGGGCTCGCAGTCAAGGCCGGTGAAAATGGTCGCTCCGAGGTCCTTGAGTCCAGTCAGCCTAGAGCTCCGGAAGAACAGGACAATGGAAGAGAAAAAGGGCTTACCGTCACGGGGCAGATGAAGTACTTATTCTGCATCAAGATATTCGTCAAGATGTAGGCGAAAATGACCGTCATGACCCAAGCGCCCACAAATCCCTCGACGGTCTTCTTCGGGGAGAGCTTGATGAGCTGGGTGCGGCCGAATGTGATGCCGCAGATGTAGGCGAAGATGTCGTTGGTGATGACTAGGGAGGCGGGCAAGAAGAACCAGATCAGGCCCTCGAAGATGTTGTTCATGACAAAGTGCGCCTGGACGACGATCAGGTACAGGGCCATGTGCGTCCAGGCGAATTGAGTGAACTGGAACTTGTAATGACCCGCCTGGAGCGAGGCGACGAAGAAGACGAACCCTGCGCAGGCACGAGGAGCAGTCAGTCATAGCCTGGTTCAGCAGAACCGAATGAAAGGAACTGTGGGGGGGGGGGGGGGGGGTATGTGCCCGTGGGCAAGTGGCAAAACGGGTTTCAC